>JAULKK010317356.1:0-21661 GCA_032355705.1 Rubia peregrina
TATTGAAATATTTTATGTATTTTGAATATATTTAAATAAATAATGAAATTGAATATTTAATAGTAATTAATCAAAATTAAAAATTAATTTAAGTATCACATTTATCACCTTGCAGGGAAAGGTTTATGGCAGCGAGTGGTGGTGATGTTCGACGGAGGTGGTGTTCACCGGTGTCTTCTCCGACGTATTCTCCATCTCCCTGGAATCTTCTCGCGTAGCTTTTTCGACATCTTCTCCGGCGTGATAAACGCTTCTCCGCGTGGTTAGATTGAGCCCCCTCCCCTGGACATCGTCGTCCCCAGTGGCACTCTTCTTTCCTTCTCTAGCCCCGCTCTCCTTTCCTTCTCCGTACCGGCTCTCCTTTTCCTTCTCCCGGCCCGACTTTCCTTTCATGGTTCTTGTTTGCCCTTTTCCTCCCCCCACCGGTTCTCCTCTCCTTCCCCCACCAGGTTATCCTCCTTTCCTTCTCCGATTTTCTTTTTTTCTTCTGATTCTCCTTCGCCTTCTCTCTTGCCATTCCCAGTTCTCCTTTTCCAATTTCCATATGCCCACTATTATTGTCTAGTAATTAATTGTCCATAATCTTACAACATTTTTGGCAAAAATTCCATATTCAATCGACATTTCCGGCCAAAAAATGAGATTCATATGACATTTACGGAGAAGAATTCGAATTTCAAAAACTAACTTTTCCGGCGATATACGGCGGTGGTCGCCGGCGGATTAATGTTGAGAGGAGGTGAAATGGTGAAGAAGAGAGATGAAATTTTATTACCAATTTTTTTTACTCATACATGTAAGTAAAATTATTCCCACAATAAAAATATAAAGATACGGAAACTACTCCCTCCGTCTCAGTTCAAGCTGCACTTTTTGGTCAACTTTTTCATACCATGTTTAACCAACGATAACTTTATTTATGTATAATAATGGTGCATTAAAATTTGATTTTTAGAAAATACATCATGGTCAACTTTTTCATACCATGTTTAACCAACGATAACTTTATTTATGTATAATAATGGTGCATTAAAATTTGATGTTTAAAAAATACATCATGCAGAGAATCCAATAATATCTCACATAAAGATATTTGTATCTATATACTGGTTAAAATTTATGGTCAAATGTGTGTCTTGAGAAAGTTAACAAAAAAATGTGCAGGTTGAAGTGGAACATAGAGAAGTAAAATATAGGGGTTATATAGCCACATCGGCCTATTATTGATGTGAGAGAATATGAGAAAATTCGGTAAACTTATAGTGGTGGTTCACTACACAATATTTTGAGGGATGTAACAGTAATTGTGCACAATATTTTGAAGGATGTAATAGTAACATAGGGAAATATTGCAAACGTCACGTGAAAGTCATGTAAGAGTAGAAGGATAAAATATCACGTGAGGTGTGGAAAATATTTTGGCGCTGCTTTTCGAAACTTACGCACAAACTAAAATCATTAGATGACAGTCACATAAGCGTTTAAGAAAATGTTTTTTCGGTGAATCGAAACCGATAAGTTAGTTGTGCATTCTGGTACGTAGATGCGCCTTCAGTAACCTTGTTTATCACTAATACAACAATAATATATTTACATACTCTTTTATTTTTTGTGAAACACTTACCTTATTGATTTTTTAAAAAATGATACATTTTTCATTTCTTCAAGATTCGTTCAATTTCATCCTCTCATTCTACTCTATACATTTTACCTTCAATTTCATCAATTCATTTACTTCACTTAAAATTAAGCACTTATACCTATGGTATCACAAATAGATAAACTGAGGGATTATAAATTTTGAATATCTATTTTATCACAAGGGAGGGCGTTTTAGCTTTAGCTATAATTTTATTCATTATTAACAATTCATGCTATATATATTTCATTACTTATACTTTAAATTTATTATTTAACTAAAATAATATTTTAATTGTATTTTAATTGATGTTGCTTATTATTCGAATAAATTATATCATTAAATTTCAATGGATACTCTTAACAATATTTTTAACATGTTAACATTTTTAAATAATAATCCTACCATTATATATTTATTTAATATAATTCAAAATATTATAAATTTAATTTACAAAATAAATTTATAATCCTATTCAAGTGCGAGCGTGTACTATTTGAGATCCACATTTTATTTTGTTTTTGCCATGTTATTAATTTAAACAAATACTTGTTTTAAACCAACTAATAATTATATTAATATTTTTAATAATTGATGTAAATATGAGGTGATTTGATATATGTTTTTATTTGTTGCAATGGGTTTCTATAACTTTAGTAAAATTCAAAATACATTGCTGTGTATAAATAATTATAATTTAACCCTAAAAATTATTGATCTAACGATAGGAAAAAATTGTATTTATTGTTATGTATTTTCATTTATAGTTTATTATGAATAAAAATTTATCCAGCGGAATTAATTGTTATATACGTAATTATTTAACAAAGATCGGTGTATTTTACCTTCAAATATTATTATAATAGTGATTATTGACTTTTAGTAAATTGATTGTTTGAATTGAATTGTTCATGCCTAAAGTAAAGAGAAACTCTAATTATATCAACTAACGGTTGGATCAATTAGACAAGTTTGTTTTCGCATCAATTTTTGTAGAAGAGATGATTTGGTAAGGAATAATTATTTTAAAAATAGGGATATTTTGAGAGAAAAAAATATGATGATGACGGGGACAGCCTATTTTGAAAAAAAACACGACGGGGACATTGTGAAAATTTAATCACATGCATATTCTTTATGAATTTAAATAATTTAAAATTTATGTCATTTTAATTGGGACAGAAAATAAATACGGAACCGAGGGAATATAATACAATATGTCAATAAATACAAGACGCTCAATGAACACATCCATAGGTTGTAAATTGCCTTGTTTCTTGTTGAAAAACTCATAGTATCCAGATTGTAAAATTCGAAAAACACGAAAACACTTCCACTTTTTCTTTTCTTTTCTTTTCTTTTTAACCACACACATTTATTTAGCTTTTATTTAGATCAAACTACACATACACGGACAGTAACAGTGAAGATACTCTGTTAAGAAAAACAATAAAGAAAGAAACATCAGCTAACCATGGAATGCGAGCATAAAACCAGATACAAACCAGTCACAAACTCTCTTTTTTTCTACGTGGGACAAAGGGTTTGAGGCATTTTCAAATGTGCATTATCACACATTTTCCTCTTCCGAAAGTGAATCTTTAGACATCAATATCTCATTCACTCTTGATCCATTTTGAGTGTTCGAGTAACCAATTTTATAGTACTCGCAACGTAGAATCCAAAAATGTTATCCACAGAACCCAATTCATTTCAAGTACTACTCAAAATTGAGCCCAAAATTGATGAAGTCAACTTTTATTATACCATATTTTCCAACATTTACATTTGTAGTTAGTTCTGTATTGTTCACAGTGGATGTTAATTGAGTTTTTTTTCCTGTATTTTAAAGCCATGGAGGACAGGTGTGTTAGTCTGTGAAGTTTAATCCCCCAACAGTACTGACTGGTTTGCAAAAGTAATGCTACTTTTTATAAATACTTCAAAAATAGAACCTTATACTCTTATGTTTACCGACAAAGAGGTTAGACTCAGTTATATATTCATGTACATTTAAGTTCTCATAGATTGTTTTTATTCTTTATTTTTTATGCACGCGGAAAACAATCATGTAGGATTCAATCTACACCCGTGAACTGAAAATTTTTAGGACATCGTTTGAACCCGATGGAAACTTATTATATAGGCAGTAGTCGAGTAACACGTGTTTCACATGCGAGGTTTCAGTCTGGAACAATCCCATACCAGTCTACTGTTAACATGAAGAGCTATATCCAACAAGTTGATAGGTCCTTGAGCTTTCGCATCTCTGATTGCATTGAAGTTACTCATGCTTAGAGCATCGATGCAAATCTTGAGAAAGAGAATAATCTCTTTAGTGAGTTATTCTTCTTGCGCTTTTTTTAGCTATCGAACAAAGTTTGACTGCAATTTTGATTTTTATATTAGATGTGCTTTTTGCATTTTTGCACATGTTTCCGCCAAGACAAGTGAACTCACAGGGTATCTATACCATTGTTCGTGAGTTTGTTATTGTTAATCAAGAGTAAGTACAAATCTTTGGTCTAAATTTAACTCATTTAAGTATTAGATATGTTTTCCATGGTTTTTCATTTCTATTTGTTGTACCAAATGTCGACCCATGCTTGTCACATTTTGGGAGAATTATCGTGCCCCTGAAATAGACCAGTTGATCAATCTTATTCATACTAGGCCCGTGGTGCTCCCGATTAGTGTCAACTTGGGTACTGTCCATGGTGAGATGATTTTTTGTTTTCATGCCTTAATATACCATGGACTACATCAATTGTTGGTTGATTTTTGTTCCTTATTTGTAGGTGTGTGTATTCAAGCTCATTTGAACACCAAGAAAATCATCAATCTATCAATGATTCAAGCTAGTTCTTTGAGAACTTGGTATTCTTTTTTATACTTGGTTTTTTTTAAATAGTTCTCACAGTTTCGATTTTTACATTTGATATTCATGTTTTCTTTCTCTGTCTGCTTTAAGTTTTTAGGTTAGCTGAAAACAAGAATTATGTTCATTGGGTGTTGATTGATGAGCTTTATAAGGAAAACCCAAGAAATTCGTAGACCCGTGGATAAAAATATTTGGAAAATCAATTAGGTTCCGAGCTTGGAGAAATCAGTATGAAGTAAAATATTTTGATCCACTCTTAGTTTTACTTTATTTTTATTTTTTTGAAAGATTACATACAAACAATCAAAATACATATAAACATCCAGCATTCTAGGACCTAACTAGGAGACACCACCATTGAATCTATTGAAGTGCAATGGAGCATGAAACTCCATCCATTTGAATAGCTAAGGACGCCCTCCTAAAAATACCCCACGTTGAACATCTAACGAACCACCGCCACCGAAGCCAAAACCACCACGATTTCACCTTCATCGACCACCTGTAGGTTGATCTAATATTCACAATTATTGACAGGGGTGCAGTTTCAACCCTAGACCTCTCAATTACAGAGTGTGTTAATTACCACTAAACCATGTCCAATTCACTAGTTTTACTTTATTGATGATTATATTTCAGTATATTTACAATAGCATCGGTTGATTTTTCTGTGAAAAACTGTTGGGTAAAAGTTGTTGGCAGTGTCATTGATGAAGGCCAACGATTCTATAAATCTATCTACTCAAAGTGTAGAAGACCATCTGGTGTTTTGTACCGCATGGAACTCACTTGCAACTACTGAAATCATTTTGGACATGCCTTACAAATAATGTAATTAATGTTATAAGTTTTAGTGTGATTTCCATTATTTAAGATTTGCTATATTTTATTAGTATAGCTTGGATTTTTTTTTGTTTCATGCAGGTCAAAGATGGTTATCGGCTAACTGTCTCTCCAGTGGTTTAATTGATGTCACAATTAAAGGCAAATGGGCAAACAAACTTTTGGGGATTACTACAAACGACCTAATGGTAATATAAGTTGCTTTTAGCATTATATACTTAATTATTTCATAGATATTTTCATTGATGTAATTCTATTTTCACATATCAAAAGCCAACTCTAGATCTTGTTGGCTTGAACAAAGGACTTGAACTTAGGACTATTCATTGCTAACTGAGGAGTACATGAAGTTCAAGAATGCTATTGGTATTGAACTTACTAGTTTCATTGAGGGACCTAAACAAGATCTTCCTTTGGACATTCCATGTACTAGTCAGATAGTTGAACATGGTAACACTCCTCATGATGCTCAAGCTGGGACATCTTCAGTAACTCTTGCGGAAACTATGGAGTTATACAGTTCTCCTCCTTTGGGTGCTCCACAAGGTAACTCAATCATGAGTGATAATGGATGTAACTTGGATGAAGGTACAAATATATCATCTGGATTGAAGAGAAAGTTGGAATTCAATTATGATGATCAGGCCGAGGAAGCCTAGAACTGAAAATTTTGTTTACTCTTTTGTGTTTTGAAATTCAGAGAATGGATTTTCCCTCTGTTTTACCACTACGATAGTACCTTTTTCTGATCAGTGTAACTAGATGTTATCCTTTATTTTGTTCACATATTGGGTGCTCATTTCAGGGTATACTCAAATGTTGTAAATATTGTAGAATGGCAAACATATTCTTCACTTGTATGTTGTCCTTTTGTTTCATACTTTTGATATAAATTAATGTAATTAGTTTGTATCAACTGCTTTACTTTTTACATGATTTTTCTTATTCTGTATATAGTTAAACCGTTTAGACCTTATAACAAAAAAAATTAAACTTCCTATTTAAAGTTCCCAAGCTTGGTGATATTTTTATTAAAATATGCATATACACTTACTCTTTATAACTTCTTTTTTGTTACACTGTATATCTATTTTTGTTATATGTTTCAACGCATGTTACTAAATAGGTTAAAGTGCAAAATATAAAGAATTTTAATTTTGATTCAAGTGTGCATGTATTTTCATGGTTACGGTAATATGAAATAAATGACAATACATAGAAAATAAAACAAAGAAAAGAAAGAGTGAAATTGTGTAATTTATGATTAACTTCATGTAATTGGTAAAAATCATCATATTCTTACTCATACAGTACCTTACATAACTAAGTTGATTATAAACTAACTACCAACTATAGCTGCGTAATAACCAAATTTGAAACTAAATAAGGAACTAGAGAAAGGACTAATTGTATGTACAAACTAATGATCTACTTATCTTCTAACTAACTTTGAAACCTTGATTAATAAACTGAATAGTTATTTGATTACTCCCGCTTACGTTGAGTCTAATTGGTAAACAACATTAAGCTAACTCCGTAAATGCAGTCGAAGATATCAAAACCTGCATTACCCTTATTAACAAGTATATTAAAAATGTATGTTACAACAAAGAAAGAATACAATGAAAGACCTAACCTACATTATGGTTCTCCACCCTCTTGGAGCTTCACTTTGACTACACTAGTGATGGCCCTCATAAAGTCTTCCTCTAACTCGGGGTATTCAGCTGAGAGGTTTATAGAACCAAGACGCTACCATCTCGACCCGGAATATGAATGACCCCCTTTCCAAAAACTTCAATCACAAGAACATGAGGTCTAACATCGATCCTCGTAACTTAACCCTTAACAGGAGCACCAGCTGAAGGTATAACAGAAGTCCACTGATTTATGGCTCTTGTAACCTCTATGGAACTAAGGACTCGGGGACGACAGAGTTTCTAGGATTCGAGGCCCTATGGTTAGCGACCCTAGAATTTGAGGCCCTTCGGGTTGATTGCCCTCTTGGATTTCAACCTCTAGAGGATGAAGTCCCTCGGGAAGACCCTTCGGTGTTTGCGGAAGTTTGAATCTCCCTTATCTATACCATAGCCTTGTTTTGTGCTTCGTCATATTGGGGCATTTCATGGATACCTCGATCGCATATAAACTCTATAGTATCTCGAAGATGGTCAAGAATGTTGACAATGAAGCCCAATCCCACACAATCAAACCTAAGCCCATGAGCACACATACTCTCTGAGAGCTTCAATTGTGTGTCCTTGATCGACCACCTAATGCTCAAGCTTCTCCTTCTCATCAGATGGGCTAGAGCACATCTTCCCATTTCTTTGCCTGCTAGCTCCAACTCTTTGACTTTTTGCTGCAACTGGGTAATCTGGTCGCCAGCTCGCTTGTTTAGGTTGACAATGTCCTTAACTTAGGCACTTAACCGTTAAACCTCCCCTTTGTAATAATTGATGCCTATGTTATGACAGAACAAGAGCTAGAGCCACTCCCCATACCTCGATGAGCTCTAGCATCCGATAGGCAATCATTGTAGAGACCCAAAATACTTAGAGCATCTACAATGGGGACTCACCAAAATTCACCAAAATTCCCACTTTTTAATTTTTTAAATAATATAATCACTTTCTATCCTCAACTACACTCACCAAAACTCCCCTCTCTAATTTAACTCCATAATCATAACTCAATTCCACATCATCATTGTCCCCACATTATTTTCTTTTTCTTTCACACATTTTTATAATTCTACAATCTAATATTTACTACAACATATATATTTTGAATATGATGTATATATGTTTACATATATATATATATATAATATCCATAGAAATATAATTTTCGTAAACATATAAAATTATTTTGAAAAATTGGTAGCCGAATAAATAAATTACAAAATTGGAGGGGATGGAAAATACGGAGGTGCAACAATAAAATTTGGATTTGATTGTTGAGAAGGATATCTTGAAATCGTTGAATTTGAGTTTTTCGATTGATTATTGAAATTTGAATTAGGTGAATCTATTTCAACAATTCGAATCAAACCAACAAACTACAATTTTTTTCGTAACATTGAAGGAGAGGAAAATAGAACTTGGAAGAGACGTGAGAAATGTATCAATGTTGGTTTCTATTTATAGAGAATTTAAAAATAATAATTTTGGTGTCATTTTTAAATTTTAGTTTTTTGAAGATAATTTGATTTATTCATTTAAATTCATTGGAGCAAAAATACAAATTAGGAAGACACATGACACAATACAATTGGACCAAAATATACAATTTATCTCATTAAAATCTCTCACTCACCAAATGAGAGCCACCACATGTGATAAAGTAAGAGAGTTTTGAAGAGTGCAAAACTTGACTCCCTCTCAAGTTTCAGCCATTTCTCTCACCCCCACTCACCAAAACCCTCACATTGTAGCCTTTCACTACCCAAACTCCCCTCTCCCACTCTCTAAAACTCCCTCATTGTGTATGTTCTTAGTAATATCATTAGGGAGATCATGATGCTCCTGGAAAAGGGTTGAGTTATAATTTGAAGTCTCAAAGTTACTAAGTAGTGCCAACATGTATAAAGTCTCAAAATATCAAATACTTTAAAACAAATTACTCTAGTGTAACAATGTAGGTTTGATAAAAACATGAAAAGGTTTGATTGAAACAACAATTGTTGTAAATCAAGCATCACATTTTGGGCAAAAAACACTCGCATCACACGAGAAAATTTGACCCACGAGTTTTATGACTTGGATTTTTGACCTGCGAGTTTGTTGAACCACATTCTTTACCCTCGAGATTCTTAAAATATGAAATCATTGATTTTCTAATTATTTGCAATCAGTACCCCAAAAAATATATTTTCATCCCAAACCCCTCCTTATCTCCCAAACTTTCTATAAATTCTATTTGGTACCCCATCCCATATAAACTTCACTATGTTACATGTTAGTCTATGGTCTCACAAAAAGATGGTCTTATACAGGATTTTTTTTATTTTCGATACATATAAATTCGTAGAATAAAGTTGTTACAAAATAAATTAGAAAAAAGAATAGAAATTTTGGACGAAAACATACATTAAATTTTAAATTTCCAACAAATTTGGAGTTGAAAAATTAGAATTTCTTGAGTCCATTTTTAATCACTTTCAAAAAACATGGACTATAAATTTTGGACGGGAATGAATAAGAGAGAAAAAATGACTTCTTTTAGGGATGGAATTTGGGCGATGAATTTTGAAAAGGAATTAGTTGGCACAATGATGATGAATTTATGGGATGCTGAGAGGGAGGAAATGAATTTATCTCCAATTTTTAATTTTGATTATGATTCATCTCCAAATCGTATCTCTCATGTGGGCTAAATGTGACTCATTTGTTCCTCTCTTTCCTTTTCATTTTTTAGAGATCTAATCAATTAATGACATGTGTCTTATGGTACAAGAATTTAGCCATCAACTGACAAATTAATGGCTCATATCTCTCATGTGGGCTAAGTGTGACCCATTTGTTCCTCTCTATTTTTTCTCATTTTTTAGAGATCCAATCAATTAATGGCATGTGTCTTATGGTACAAGAATTTAGCCATCAACAGACAAATTAATGGCTCATATTTCTCATGTGAGCTAAATGTGACTCATTTGTTCCTCTCTTTCTTTTTCAATTTTTTAGAGATCCAATCAATTAATGACATGTGTCTTATGGTGCAAAATTTATCAATCAACTAATAAATTAACGAGAAGAAAACAAAAGGATTTTACATTTGTTTCCATTAGCAAAAAAAGTTTTTTTGTTTTAAAAATATAAATTTCACCAATTTTTTAATTTAAAAAAGTGTTTATAATTTTGGGGTTGACATTGAATAAGTTTTCACATCTCTTTGATAATTACACCTCCTCCAATAAAACTGCAATCCATTTCCATTTAACCCATCTCCTCTTTGCTAAAATAGAAGTTTAACCAATTTATTTTTGTTTGCCAAAATGTATTTCTATAGGTGTATAGAAAGCAACTTCTATGCATACAA
This sequence comes from Rubia peregrina, assembly GCA_032355705.1. Classification (NCBI taxonomy): domain Eukaryota; kingdom Viridiplantae; phylum Streptophyta; class Magnoliopsida; order Gentianales; family Rubiaceae; genus Rubia; species Rubia peregrina. Next base: position 10,404 of record JAULKK010317356.1, read on the forward strand.
CTGTCTCTAACCAAAATCAAGTTGAGCCACCAAGGCGAATCAGTCTGATTAGCTAGTCTAATAATGTATTCGAGCTAACTGGACTAAAAAATGTACAACCCTGCCTAAGACTGCAAATCTGACATAAATCATGTGATCCGAAATGTTAAAATAAAAATAATTAATTAACTTAAACTCAAATTTCTTGAGTTAGAAAAAATATCTAGGAATATTTAAATTAGCATAAACAGTTAGATCTAATGTTTCTAACGGAAAAATATCTCTTTAAAACAGGCCAATCTTAAAAGGAATAAATAGAACACAAAAGAACTTAAATAAGAAAAAATTACCATATGACCCATTGACCCAAATTACAACTCGACCTAGATGAAGAAACCACGGACTCAGCTCCGTTGACAACTAGCTGCCTCAAGAAATTTCATAATCATGAAAATATCACCGTGGGACAAGAGGTGATGGAACGAGCCACCCCCATCTCACCGCCCAGAATTCTTAATTAACTGTTGAATGATATGCTGACAACTTCTACCCCTTGGGTATTCACTGAGCGAGCACTTCCAATTGAATGCAATTTCTATATAGTCACACAAACAAAAATAATATGTAAGCGCATTAATTTTTTAATTTTTTTTATAGGAATTTGGGTGAGGAACTATTTTTTACTTGACAAAGTATTGTATAAGATCATATTATGGTGAGACCGGAGTCAAAGTAGAACTTTTAGACATATAGGATTTCAATTAGAATTATAGAAAATTTGAAGTATAGGTGAGAATTTTGGCTCAAATATCATTTTTGAGTACTAGCAAAAATAATTGAAAAATTATGAATTTTAGGGCATTATAATCTCATGGTTCAAATTCCCTTTGCATGTCCCATGTCATGGGTCATCCACCCTTTTGGGGGTTAACTTTGTGACTTAGAGCATCTCCAATGTGGAATTCACTTGGATTAACATTGATTGCCACATAAGACAGACAGATTCCTAAACCAAAATAACGTCTCCAACGCGGTAGTAATTGGAAGCCTTCAATCTGGCGTGTATACAAACTTCAATTTACACCGTTGAATAGAGTTTCTGTTTTCATAGCCTATACCGACGCCCTCGCTTTGACACATATGAATCTTTGACCAAAATTTATCCTTTTTCCATTATATATATAGTAATATAAACGCATTGAAATACAATAAAATTTATTTAATAATCAATTAAATAATTTTAAAATTAAGATTTAATTTTTTATTAGATATAATTAACGAAAAGTATGAACATTGACTTTTGATATGCATATGTATAATTATCACAAATCAATTAAGATAGTTAATTATTTTACACATTAATACATTATAAAATAAAATTGAGAATATACTTATAAATTATAATACTAAATTATATTAAATGTAAATTAAATAATTCAACTAAATTTTAAAAATTATTTAAATTTAAAACAAAATATAATTAAAAATGTATATTTTGTCAAATGTAATAATAGAATTAAAATCCTCACATTATCGAGCTATTGAAATGAAATGAATTATATATTACTATACATTTTTTATAGTTTCAAACACTTCCCAAATACAATCACGTATAATAAAAATAGATAATTATGTAAAATGCTAATTAAAAGTATTACTTAAATGGTTCGTGTAGAAAAGAAAACATTAAAATGCAGGTTTAGCATTGGAGAACAAAGTTTCCAAAACCAAAGAATTCCAATTACGTCATACTATTTTACATGTGTCCACGATATCCACGAAAGACCTTCGTAGCATTGGAGATGCTTTTAATTATGCTAGATTGCAATAACTACTTTCTGTGTTCCCCGTGTACGTTCTACTTAGCGAGGTTGCTCTCAGCACAACAAACCCATAAAGGGGCGTGAACAAGTGCCCAACATAACACTCGAGTTTAGAGTATGAGTCCTTACAATGGAGGGACAAGTGAAATATAAAGCCCAGACTACTTGAGCAACAAACCAATGCTCGTTTACAATTATATTGCTAAAAGGTAACCGTATGTAAAGGAGGATGAATCCAACACTCAATATATATGTTGTATGGAAGTAATTCCATGTGAACAGAGAATCTCAAACCTCAAATTGAAATTAGAATCTCAAACTTAAACCTAAAATTAAAAGGTCGAACCTCAAACCTCAAATCATCAATAAAATCCCAAACCTCAAACCTTAAATAGCAAGATCGAAGATGGGTATAGGGCGGGTATGGATGTAGTTTTGGTGGGGGTGGTGCGGGTATGAGTATGAAAATTGATACCCGCTATGGGTAATGGGTTAGACATGGATATTAGTTCATACCCGCTCCACCCCCACCCCGCCCCGCTATACCCGCCATGTACACACTAATTTATCATATAATAAACTATTATTTATCCATAATGAAAATGTTTTACTTATAATATTTTCATGTGAATATTATTAAAATTTTAATATTAAAATTATTAATCATTAAGTAAAATTTAGGTGTTTTTTAAAGATATAAATGGGGGTGAATAAAATGGATTTGAAATGGGTATGAAGACCCAAGTGGGTGATGGGCGGGAGTGGATTTTAGATAATACCTATTAGGGTGAGGGTGAATTTTAATGTTGTACCCGCCATGGGTGATGGGGCGGGTATGGGTATGAAAATTTTAGGTGGGCATGGTTATGGAGGTTCCATAATTCATAGTTGCCCCTCCCCATTTCCATCCCTAGGTGGAGGCGTGTCATCGTGCCGATAATGTGAAAGGAAAGAGGCTGCGAAATTGGAAAAAATGAAATGAGGGAGGCTACAAAATCTGGAGAAAAAAGAGGTAAGGAATAGAAGTGAAATCCCAACCTTAAATAGTTGGGCCAAATAATCCAACAAAAATAGTCCACTAAAGGTGGTTTTACAATAGAACCACCTTTAATCAATGTTCATTAAAGGAAATTCCTTGAGAACTGCCTTTAATTTGATACGAACAACCTTTTAAATGAAGGGGAGCTTAAATAGAGCAATTCCGAACTCAGAACCTTTAAAATGATGGGGAGCTTAAGGGTTGCAGTAATTATATGAATCTCCTTGTGAAGACTCTAAATTCTAGAATTTTGATATGACTGTTACTGAGGAATTTCGCCCAACCTCAATAATAACTGTACAATTTGATCACTAACTAGCCTGCATGATTCACTAACAAATTGAAGGGTATTGATACTTAATTAGCACGCAGGATTAAGCAACAATGAAAACGCTCGCAAGAAATTGAGCAATAACTCGAATATTTTGAATATTTGATTGATAAAATGATGAATGAAATTGTGAATGACCTCCCCTATTTATAGGATGAAACTCGACTAAACCCTTATCAGAAGCAGAGCGGGATTTGGTAATTCTCGTTAGAAACTGAAATGACTTATGACAGCTTTAAGAATTTAAAACCATATCTAACGAAAATAACTAAAATAAGCTGATTATTGCCGAAATTCATCAAGCTTAGTCTTGAATAAATATTGTCTTATCTAATCTTACCAAATCTAATTCTAGTTAGACTAAAAGTGAATATTCTAAACTCTAATTAGCTCATAGCCAAAATCAAACTCTTCCAAAGGCTACATGGTCGAGTTTAATGACTAAAATTAAAATTTTAAATTTTACAAAAATTTACAATGATTACACTAGCTCATTAAAAATTCGGTGGAAAAAATAGTAGTGTTCTTCACGATGTCTTCAATTCCTCAACACACTTGAATAATTAATCCAAAACTTTGTCGATTTATTTTTCAAATTTTCATCATGGAGTTGATCAATCAAAGCATTCAAAACTGCATCTCCAAACTTTATTCTAGCCCCAGTCATAGGACCTGACATGTCACTTAGAGGACGCCGAGCATATTGTTTGAATGTCTGATCAACCTTTGGCATGTCGTCATCAATGGTGGTAATAGTCTTGACATTTGCTTCAAGTAAGCACTTGTATGAAAACGAGGCACTTATACCGTGTCGGGCAGCTTTTTTATAATTTTGCATTTTATATTATTTACCAGTTCAAAATAAATGAACACGTTGATATGTGCTTTTCAAACTATAAATATCTTTAAAATACAACCAATGCATTCAAATAAACTATAACCACAAACACAAACCATGATCAAGAGATAAAACACACAATGTACAAACGATCAAGAACAACATATCCCTATGAACATTATAATAAAAATATTATCATAAACATGTCGATGTAATTAATGAAACCGAAGCACACAAGTAATTTACAATGTGAAAATCATTTTAATTTGTCAAAATGTATTCTAATATTTTAATATGTAAATGATTAATTAATTAATTTTCTGCTATTTGATCTCTTTTTATATTTTAAAACTCATAATAAAGATATATTGTAGAATATATACGGAAGGTCTCAAAAATGTTATTCATATGGTTATGGGTAGGCTAGGAATTATTTTGATGGGGTTTATTCTGTGATTAAGGAAAATTTAAGTTTTTAGATAGATACTTAATTTACAATTACAATAACCTCTTATTGACGGTTCATTTTCTTCTCTTGCTCTCGACATTTGGTTTCTCTCCTATGTTTTCCTCCTCTACTCTGCCTCTTCTCCGCCTCTTCTTCGTTTCTCTGTCGCCGCTCATTTCTCTGCTTCTTCTTCTCATGTTCTTTGTTTCTCCGGCAACGATATTCCATTTCTTTGTACGTTGTTTGCAGCGTTCGTAGGCTGAGGTATGTAAGATATCTAGGATTTGTTTCCTGGCTATATTATTAATCATTTTTTGTTTGATTTTCTTTTCTTGCCCAATTGCTCCCGCACGGGTTTAATTGGTTGTATTTTATGTCTTAGATGACAAAGGTTTCTTACCGAGTTGGTGATAAAACTAGCGGAGATTATAAAAAATGTTGTAAGAAAACGTTTTTGCCATGAAAATAGAGAAATTATTAGTTTACTTATATGGTACATCTGTTTCATCTAGTGTGTACTTGTTAGTTGTACATTGTATGCCTTTTTATGTTCATTTGTTGTTGAATTTTCATTTTAAGTTAGGAATTGAATCTGTTTACATATATGTTGCATTTGTTGGTATCCAATGTGTACTTGTTAGTTGTAATGTGCATGCCTTTAAATTTTCATTTTTTTTGTTGAATGTTCATTTTGAATTAGGAACTGAATCTGTTTACTTATATGGAACATTTGTTAGGATCCAATGTGTACTTGTTAGTTCTACTTTGTATTCCTTTTTATTTTCATTTTGTTGTTGAATGTTTCTTTTAAATTAGGAATTGCATATGTTTACTTATATGTTGCATGTCTTTATATCCAGTCTATACTAGTTAATTATCCTGTGTATGACTTTTTTATTTTCATTTGTTGTTGATTGCTCATTTTGAATTAGGAATTGCATCTTTTTAATTATATGTTGCATTTGTTAGTATTCAACGTGTACTTATTAGTTGTATTGTGTATGAATTTTTATTTCCATTTGTTGTTGATTGTTCTTTCTGAATTAGGAATTGCATCTGTTTATTTATATGTTGCATTTGTTATTATTCCATGTGTACTTGTTAGTTATATTGTGTATGAATATTTATTTTCATTTGTTGTTGATTGTTCATTTTGAATTAGGAACTGGATTTGTTTACTTATGTGTTGCATTAGTAACTATCCAGTGTTTACTTGTTAGTTGTAGTGTGCATGACTTTTTATTTTCATTTTTTTTGTTGATTGTTCATTTTTATTTAGGAACTTCATTTGTTTACTTATATGTTGCAATTGTTACTATTCAACATGTATGACTTTTTGCAGGAGTCGAATCTAAACGTGAAGTGGTTGTACCTTGTAAGGAATTAGAATATATAGAACATTGGACTCCACAAGACCTTTCAGCATGAGGAGGATCCAAATGAAGATGGAATTTAACTCGAGGAATTAGGAGATGATCCACCCTTTAAGATTGATAATTGATTCATTGTATAAGAAATTGTTAGTTGATCTTGATAGGAATACTGCTGTAAATGTAAGTTCCCTCATGGGAGATTACTGTCAATGAATAATGAATATATTTATCTTTAATCCAATATTATTTTCATATCTACACTAGTAGTATATATTTTAGTATTGCACTTATGTTTTTGTTACAAATATCGTTTCTTTTCCTCGTCTTTTTTTTCTAGTTGCAAAACCACCTTCAGGGTCTACAAAAATAATGGTTGACAATGTTGCCTTTAAAATATTTGATTGAGAAGCACACGAGCACTTGTAGTATTTATCTTGTATCTTTCCTTCTGTTAAGATGTTGCGAGCTTTCCTGTATCTGAAACCGACAACATTCACATGGATTTTATACAAATTATGCAATGTTTGTACATCTGTTTCTTTCACGCCTGCAAGACTTTCTGTAAAATCTATATGATTTAAATTGAGGAAATATGCTTGTTTGTTTGAAAACAAATATTCCCTCTGTCCCAGCTGAAATTGAACTGTTATTTTTTATACTATTCTCTATCAAAGTTTGACCGTGTATTTGAATAGATATGTGAAAAATAATATTAACGTACATATTAACGATCAAACATGTTTCTCAAATAGTGTGCAAATGATTGCAGTGCAATTTAGCTGGGACAGAAGGAGTACATATTTTAATGTAATCAGTACATTTGGTAAGGTTTAAAATGTAGCCTATATGAAAATTGAAAAACTATAGAATTATTTAATTTTTGTACTGTGTACTATCAGAAATACTAGTTTTAGCAAATCTTTGTGTCAAATTGAAATCTAGTTGTTTGAATCGGATTTTCTTCGATGCACAGGGAGCTTGATAATTCATCAATTCCAATTGTGATTTCACGTCGATCATCTTAAAAATCGAATTGGATTATTTGTTCGGAGAAAGGCCGGTCGATTGAAAAATTCATTGAAAATGGAAAGGTTTAGGAGAGGAATAGATTGATTAGAGAGGGAAGCGTGTGTTGGCACGTGATGTTTGTCTTGCAATGACAGAGGTAAAAGTTTCTCATGAATTTTTTCTAGGTTGAGGAAGACACATTATGACCCGATTTGTTTGCAATGGATCAGACCCGTGAGAAATAGGTAATTTTTATTAATTGTAAATATATCCCTGGCCTGTTAATAAGATTATGTATATGTCATCTGCCAAAAGACCCCTTAACGGATTATCTAAATTTAGTGTGTTGATCCACATCAAACCTATATTTTATGAATATAAGCTAAAATTTACACCGTCTTTAATTCAACAAATTATCTGAATCTGATTTACCAATTTGGTTTCATTAATTGACGGTTTCTAGTTATGTGATGCTACTATTTATGTAGAATGAAGCATTACTCTCAAAATAACCCGCATTTTCTTGACCATTTTTCGTGAGATATGAATCATATGAAAAGATGACCAGCTGGAAAAAATGGTACACTATTTATCTTTTTGGAAATTAAGATATACATAGTTGAGTACTAAACTCATATTAAAAATTGTATGTTCCTTTGATTCAGTTCCTCAATATAAAAAAGCTAAGTAATAAATCCAAAAAGACAATAATTTTTTTCTTGTGAAGCCTTTGATTCATCCAACAAAACATCAATAGTAGAATCATGCTAATATTATACTATTCTTGTGTCCAGTGGGAAGGCAAGTGGCGAGACACAAACGATCAAAACGTGAGCAGAATGTGTTGTGTTGTACCAAGACATTAAACCAACAACTTCTCAATATTCTACAGAATGACCATTTACAATGGAGCTGTAACATCCAAGGGTTGAAGATGTTCTAATAGTACAATGTACCAACCATTACATACCTGAAAATGAGGTAGAAGCTGAATGTGTTTTGTTAAGAAAACAAGAATCCTCAGCACCATCGTCAACCTAGATTTGTTTCTCAGTTTGTGTGTGTATGTATCTATGATCATAGGATATCTATCTTTGATTACTAGATTGTTTGTGGTATGATTTTATCCATTTGTCAAAAAATTCTTATTATGATTTGTAAGAGTTGAATTCACCATGATTTGTATGTTTCATTCATATCAACATATACAATTACAATTATCTTTACAATAGATTAGATAAGTCCTAATTTACACGTGGTAGAGATACGTGATATCAATCACAATCAATCAAACTTTATCATATATACTATCACATCCACCGGTGGATTCTGGGAGGCGACATTTATGAAAGTTTTGGAATTAGTGCTCAAAGATCCGAAGGTTTTCCTTAAGAGAAACTTAAACAATTACGTGGTTGAGGTGTAAGCGCCATCAAAAACTTTCACGTGCGGCGGGATCTAGCCAAGCGCAGCCAATTTCGGTATTGTGCAATAACAAGAACTCACGAGCCGCCAGAAGTTCTACCATCGGAGTCAACTAGGATTTGGTTCTTTTTTTCTTTATATTCGTGTCTGTGGTGGTTATTAATTTTTATTTTATTTATTCCGTATTTTTGGTTTATTTTTCATATTTTTTCCTTTAATTCTTAATCTCTTATTCTCCTTTTAAGTCTTAAAACTATAAAACAAGGTAACAGTTGAATCTAGATTTAAATGGTCATGTTGGGCATGTATTAGGTACATTTTTATTTTAGCATTAGATTTAGAATGACTGTACTAAACTACATTTTTTGGACGACCTTTTCCGGAAAAATATGTTTGGCTTCCATTATGTTCCCAAACTAAGCTAGGAGAAATTGAAATTAAAAGTTGTTTAAATACTAACTTTTGGGGACATCGACATGAGGATTCATAATAGATTTGGTAGATTCAAGCTAGATAGGACTGGGTAGTCCAATTTCGGCCGGGTTACAGACTTTTTTACAAATTTAAAGCAATCTACTGTATCCAATACGATGAGGGATGCTATCTCAAGTTGGTGTGTGAAAATCAAGCCGATGGATTTGGGTCGAACTGATCAGATGGTTATCAGTACAGGACCACCTTTGGTTATATGTAGCCTTATTAGATTTTCATTCTGCCACATAGACTTTTATTTTAAATATGAGAGCATCTCCAATGCTTTGCGGGTCAGGAGTGAAAATAGACTCCACTTGTCAATTTTTTATTAAGCATCAATGTAACGTAGATAAGAGAGGTTTAATTGGAAGCATTTCTAGAAAGTCACTCCAATGCAAGAACATCGATTACATCATTTTACCGTTTGAAAAATATTTTTCATTAAAATTAACAAATAATAATGTTATAAGTAATATGTTTGATTTCATTCATTTCAAATAACACTCACATTCAATACTTGGAAAATCGTATTCCACTAAAAATTTAACTTTTGATTAGTATATGCTAAATTGAAATTATGAAATGATAGTTCACACTATTTATAAACTTAATGTAAATTATAATTTACTTTTTTTAAAAAATATTATTAATTTTTTTGTAGATTATAATTTTTAAAATATTTGAAAATATTTTTAATCAATAATATAATATAATAAATAAAACTTATTTATAGTGAATCTAATAGTACATTAATCTAAATATTACGTCTAAATTTGGAAAAATAAAATGATTAAAATTAAAATACCTAAATTTTGTAACTTGACATACTGACCGCCTCAATGTGGAGGTATGTAAACAAAAACTCTAATTGAACCATTCACTTCACGTGTCATTCATGTCATACTGAGTCTTTAATTGACTCTTTGATTGGAGGCCATTTTTTTCTTTTAAAGCCCGTCAATTCTATGCGACAAATGACTTTTTCTAGGTTGAAATTAACATTGGAAATGCTCTGAAGTTTGGTGTCTATGTGTAAATGAATCCAACTCATATCTTGTTGTAATATACTCCCTCCGTCCCACTTTAAAGTTTCAAATTGCCTTTTACATAAAGTTTAAGACAAGTATATGTGACATCTTTTTAATGGTGATGAGAGTGAGCCTACATAAATCAAATATGACCACATATTTATGACTAAAAGTATAAAGTTTAGAATTAAGAAATTTATAGTGGGACATCTAAAAGAGAAAAATGGAAAGTATAAAGTAGGGCGGAAGGAGTATCACTCAAATGTATTGGCCAAATTAAAATATGAAGGATTGGAGCTAATATAAATAGGTGAGAACACATCTGGCCAAATTCCCTTTGCAGGGTTCGAGACTTGACATGATTTTTGTTCTCACCTAATTTAGGTTGAGCGCTAAAGCTAATTATCCTTCCAAAGTCAAGTCTCAGATCTTGATTCGGAATTAGGAGCTAATAATATGCATGTCTTTTTCCTATTGACAATTTCAAACGTGTGCAAAAATCATGTTTTTCCCTATTAAAAATAACTTAATTCTTAAAAGTACACATTGCAAAAATCATGTCCTTCCCCTATTTAAAACAACTTGATTCTTAAAAGTATAACTAGTAGGTATTTCAACCATTGCTTGTAATTACTTCAAATGTAATTTGTAGGTGTTTCAACCATCACTTGTAAGTACTTTAAATGTAACTTGAAGGTGCTTCAACCATCACTTTTAAGTGCTTCAAATGTAACTTTTAGATGCTTCTTTAATAACTTACATGTGCTACGAAAACTACTTTGTACTTTGAGTATAACTCATAGGTGTCTCAACTATATCTTATAAGTGCTTCAAAGGTATCATGTAGGTCCTTCTTTTATAACTAGTGTGTGCTACGAAATCAACTAGAGTAGAACTCTTAGGTTCTTCGATCATCACTTATAAATGATTCAAATATAATCTATGAGTGATTCTATTTTAACGTGTACAAACAACTTGGTGTTCAGAGTGCAACTTGCAAGTGCTTCAACCATCACTTATTAATGCTTTAAGAAACGAATTTAAAATTTTAAAATTAAATTAAATTTTAGAATTATAATGTATTATTAAATTTTACATATCAATTTATTTTAAATTAGCAAATTTATTTACATTAAATATTGAAGATAAAATTAATAAGTATGATAGAGAAAATTAAGTGGGGTCTATGAAGTGGTTTCCACCATTGTGGATGTGAAAATAGAGTAATTTCTTTGTGGTTGCTTTTAGTGAGGTGAAAGAGAGAGATTTGATATTTAATGAAAAGAAAATACACTAGTGATTTTTTTGTGGTTTTACCACACATTCTCTTAGAATTAGTGCTTATTGAGTCGAGCGTCTCGTGAGCAACTCGCACTCGACTCGGTCAAAACTCGACTCGATTTTGGCTCGACTCAAACTCGAACTCGACTCGAATAGTTAATGAGTCGAGTTGAGCAAGGCATTGCTCGACTCGAAAACTCGTGAGCAAGCT
>JAULKK010317357.1:0-10321 GCA_032355705.1 Rubia peregrina
TTTATATATCTATTCAAATATGTAGTCAAAGTTTGACAGTGTTGACTGCCAAATAGTAAGTGTGCAGCTTATGCTGGAACAGAGGGAGTACTTGCTTTGTCATTTGGGAATCTGCAAAGACAAAAAAATAATTTAAATTTTAGAAGTGTAAAATGTCTAAAATGTCCATATCTTCTTCCCTTTGCCCATATTCTTCATTCAGCCTCCGCCGTCTTCCTCTTTCCAAATCTCCATCCGTCTGTCTTCGTCTTCTTCGCGCTGATGACTACTGCACCAATTAGACTTTTTACCAACGATAAACTTTTATAGTGGCTTTTTTTATGGATGAAAAGGAGAAGAAGAAGAATTAGAGCCAGAAACTAAAAAATAAAACCCCGAAATCCTCTGATTTCTACTTCACAACCCACCCAAGTTAAAGGCCTCCGCTTTGGCGGCCAGTTTATTGGCAAACCTTCACCATCTTCCGAGCCCGCCCCCTCGAGTTCCTTCCCTCCTCTCACTCCTTTGGTCGTCGCCCACAACAGCCACCGCAACAAACTGTCGTTCGCCTCCATCACCCCCTGCCTCCTGACCAACTTCACCATCATGGCCCCCATGTGTGGCACACGCTCACGTTGGGGCTGGGGATGAAGAAGTAAAAAGTGGCGGTGTACGTCTTCGAGTTGGAGGCGATGAAGGTGGCGATGTTCATATTTGAGTCGGAGGCAATGAAGGCAGTGGTGAACAACGTTTGGCTTCCGGAGAGGTGAATAAGAAGTTCATCGGAGGCCAAAAAGAGTGAAAAATGGTGTTGTTTAAGTTTCAAAAAGAGTATTACCTTCTATGTTTATGTTGTGAGAATGTAGGGTTTTGGTTTGCGGAATATTGGAAGAAAGAAGAAAAAATTTAAATATGGAAAAAGGAGTGGGAGGCGAGGGTTTTTATTCCGGAGAGAGTGGTGGGAAGATGACAAAGAAACGTGGCTAATTGGGCATGGGTGGTGAGTGGTAGGATTTCTAATAATGTATAATTTTAAGAGAAAGTCTCAGGAAATGCGGCATATCTATAAGTTTATGGACAGGCGGGGGACAAGTTTGCAAAATGGTTTTTTTTGTAATTAATAATAAAATTATTAAATGGAAAACCTAATTTCCCTTTCTTCTACAACTTCTCTTCTTTCTCTTTTCAACTATTTATCTCTTCTCTCTCCGGCGGTTTCTCTCTTCTCTTTGCATCATTCTCAATCTCTTCTCTGCCTCTTCTTCGTTTCTCCATCGCCGTTCGTTTCTCCGCCACTTCATTGTGTTTCTCCGCCTCTCTTTTACTTTTCAGCTCATCTTCTCTGCAATTATTTGTCTGCTTGTTTCTCGGATTCTTCTTCGGCGTCGCCGTTGGCTTATTTCTTCATCGTTATTGCATTATTCGCCGGATGAGGTATGTTGTATGTCAAGGATTTGTTTCCGATTGTATTATTGCCCAATTTTTGTTCTATTGTCCATATTTGGTATGTTCTTTGTTTTTTTGAGCGTTAGACATCTCTTTTCTGTGTTTTGGATTGATTTGTATGTTTTTCTATGTGTAGCTTTTGAATTGTCCTCTCGTTGTTACAACAAACTTGATACTTGTTCGTCTTGAATTACGAGATGCATGTGTTTATTTATGTACAACCAACATGATTTTTTTACAAAGTATGCAAAGCTTTTGCATGTGTTGTTTTCATGCTGACAAGACTTTTAGTGGCATCTCATTAATTGAAATCAAGAAAATTTACTCCCTTGTTTGAAAATAAATAGAAGTTTATTACACACTGTAAGGTATCAAATGAAGTTCATATGAAATAAAAAAAATTAAAGATCATGTATCTCTTTTTTGTAGTATACTATAAGAAATACTAGTTTTAGGCTAACATATGCATGTTTTAACAAAATAAAATCTATTCATAAGGTAACTTATGCTCTCTCTCTTGACAAAGTTTTGTCATTCATAAAAAGAATTGATATTTTAAAATCAGGTGCGTGTTTTTGTTTAAACAATACATGTTGTAAAGTAATCAATGCACAGTTAATATGACAATTTTGAATTGTCAAATTTTAACTTAACTTATACATAATCTCATGAACAAGTTTCATAATTCATATTCACAATTTTTATAACATGTGAATGTTTTAATGGAAACAATACGTATAGTAAGGTAACAGGTGCATAGTATATACGAAAACTTCAACTGAATTATTTCATTTTTTTGAATATTTGCCACATGTTTTTACATGTTCATAGTAGCAAAATTCATACACTCATAGCTTCATAGATTTCATTCATGTCCAATTCTACAACATTAACTCCATAATTGCGGTAGTTACTTTCTTGTGTATAGTTCGGAAGAGAAAGATGTATAGGACGTGAAATTCATTTGATTTGAACTGAATTCGTTCATATGCAGTGAATGCATGATTTTATAATAAAAAAAGCTAAAAACAATTAATCCCCACCATAAACTCACAAAACATCATCTTCGTTTCTACATTAACACAGTAATCAAACAGGAAGCAACCAAACCCTTCTGCAAAACTAGACAATTCAAACACAAATTATCTCTGTACCTAAATAAGATACGAATATAAAAAAATAAGTCTCATCCCATTTGTTGATTTCAATTTCAATTAGGTTTTTGTCATTGAGAATCTGAACATCTCGTATATCGTTTCATAGTAAGAGATCGATCTTTCCAGAGGAGGATTGATTGTTGGTAAATTAATCAATTTAAGTGACGAAGAAATGAAGATGGAGAAGGAAATGCAAGCAAGGCAAAGAAGAAGAAGAGAAAGGCGAGATGAAGAAGAAGAAAGCAAGGCGTAGAAAGAAGAAGAAGAAGATGCATGTAAAGAAAATAGCAGGAACCTAGGCCCGCATGTCAATCCAGCCCAACCCAAATTATTTTCCTTCCCAAATTTGTCAAATTGCTAATAGGTCCCTTGCCTGTCCATATATAAGCTTATGGACAGATCGCCTGTCGGGAGAACAAATCAAATTTTAATTGTTTAAGAGTAAGTATACATTTTAATAGGTTAATATTTTTTCTTAAAATGAAAATTGTGCAGATTTGTTTGGGACAGAAGAAAAAGAAAAGTGTGCACATTCGATTGTGAGTGAGGGATTAGAATATTCGTAACGATCTACATTGCTGCTAATTGATTAGCTCATCAACTCATTTTGTGCATTTTCCGTCACTCTTTTCAGCGTGTTAACAACTGATTTTGTAAATCAATGAATCTCATTCACATTAATGATCCAAAACATCTCAAAAGGAAAAAATATAAACAAAAAATAAGTATACAATATATTGTACACTAATGTACAGAATGATCAAGAATCAATCTATAATATTGAAGAAAGGGATTCAAGAAAACAAAATTAATTGCAATCGAAAGTAGAAATCAGGTTTAAATACGTGTGCGTATCAATTCCATGGTTCCTTTTGGACTCAAAAGAACAATCCCATGACAGCCATGCAAACCAAGGAAAGGCCTGAAACAAAGCTTAAACTCGTAGCACCATTCTGGTCAGCTGCTGGCTCGGCCGCAGCTGTAACACTATCACCCGCAGTCTTCTTGGGTGCCGGCGATGGAGACGGAGGAGGTGTGGCGACCTTGGTGTTGTTAAACTCCTCAGGCCACAACACTTTGTCCACCTGAAAAATAGCCAAAGGGAAATCCTTCCTCACCACATTATAGATGGTAGTTTGAACCCCCGAAGAAGACGTCACATTGACTTGGTTCGAATTCTGATTCGCTTCACCGGAGATGAAAAGGTTGAACGGGAGCCCGTCGTTACCCGAAGACTGAGTCCGGAGAGGGTTGCTGGAGGTTGCAAGTGTTTGGAAGGTGTAGAATTTGGAAAGAGTATGGTACAAGACAAGCTGGACTTGTTGCTGGGTGGTGAGATTGTTGAGGGCGCCAGGCTTGAGGTTCTGGAAGGCGTTGTCGGTGGGAGCGAAAAGGGTCATGCCTACATCGGAACTGTTGATCTGGTTGTTGATCTGATTCGCTACTTGGGTCTGGTTGAGGAGGCGGATGAAGACGGCATAGCTGCCTGTTTTGTTGAGAATGGATAGTATTTCAATCGGGCCTTCTTCTGGTGCAGCTGGGGCTGGGGCTGATTGAGCATTGCCTGAGGATGAGAGGATAAAAAATACGATGGCAGTGAGGGCTAAGAGTAGGGATGATGCTTGAGCCATGGTATTTGGGTGTGGAAGAGGGGGAGGAATGGAATGGGGTTTTATTGACAAGATGGATGGAAATGAGGCTGGACAATTAGGATATTGATGGAATGAGCTGGATTGGATTGGATTGGATGAAGACAAATCACACTGATATTCTGAAAGATGAACTACCAAGAGCATAATACACCAGTTTAAAAAAGGGGAAGAAATAGAACTCTCTATCCCAATCATTTCTGCAGAGAGAAATTATTGGGATTTTTTTTCAAGAGGGAAAGAGTCTGTACTATCCTCCCCTTTGCTACCTTCTGAACCACCGCTTCCTGCCATAGCCTTGACCGCCATCACCTTCTCAACCACCATCTACTTTACCAACACATGTAAAAGCTCTCTTCACAATCAATCTCACCTCATCACACTACTTGAAAACAGGTACATAGGCATCGGTAAAAAATTATGAGGATGGAAGAACGATGTAAGTTCAACAATTGCACCGGCAAGATATGTGATTGTAAAAACATTGGTGCTTGAGACGACAAAGGCACTGTAAGTGATCTTAAAAAATGAGAAAAAAATTATTAACCCGCACCGGTACCCGAGATACCGGTTTATCTAACTGGTGTTGTTGATATCAAGAGCATCGCAATATTTTTTATTGGTGCTTGTAATAACCAAAAATTATTAATTGATGGTGACATAACAACGGTATATAAAATACTGGAGTAGAAGTCCAGATATATTTTTAGAAAAAGGCGCCAAAATATGTTTCAGGCACTAGAGTTTTTTTTACCGGTGTCTATGTTATTAAAAAAGCCAGAAAGGATAATAGTATTAACACCAGTACTGTTTGTAGGACAAAAAAACCAGTGTAAGTATAGACCTGTTTGATTGAAATTATGTAATTGCAACGGTATATGAGGTAGTATACCGGTGTCGGTAGACTTACCGGTGTAAGTTCTTCATCATTTGATTGAAAATTTACAATTGCACTGGTATATCACCTAAAATACCGGTGTAAGATGCTCATTTAATGCTCACCTACCACCTTTTTTTGGCAGGTAAAAAATGTGGGATTGGGGAAGATGAGTTCATTAATGACTTGTTTGGGTGGATGAAAACATTGAATGTTCTACTATGAAGACCCAAAGATGTACCATTTTTTAATGTGTTGATTGCTATTAATGGTAGACAATGTTGATTTTGATTGTAGACATATATATCTTGTGTGTTTGATCATGTTAAGGTCATTTGGGTAGAATTGTTGATATTTGTTTTTTATGTGTTTTCAAGGTTGAGGTAGTTGTAGGACATATTTTGAATGTGCTAATTGTATAGTTGAATGGTATATATAGTGCAATATTGATCTTGCATGATTTGAATGTAAATTTTGGGGAACTTAGATTGTTGCACATTTATTCATATGTAGAGTTGTATCATGTCATCGAGAGGCGTACTCATGTATATGCGAACGTTAGTAGGGGGAGTGAAGAATTTATTGGTTTCGTGGATGAGTTTTTGGAGTATGCTTTTAGTCGTGAGAAGCGAATATTATGTTCTTGTCGTGATTGTAGAAATCAAAATCGTAGTGACAATAAGGACGTGTTGACACTCCATTTGTATAACAAGGGGTTTGCAAAAGATTATGTGGTGTGGACACTTCATGGGGAAAAATCACCTCCGAAGGTGGTAGTTATTGGTAAGGGGGGTGTTTTGGAGATGTAAATTTGATGACACGTGTGAAGAGGTAGTTGATGAATTTGGAGGGAGGCCCGAGGTTTTGGATAACTTTTTAGGTGAGAAGGATAGATCATTGTATCTCGGTTGCAAGAAGAAAGACACGGTCATGTCATGTTTGATTGAGTTGTTTAATTTGAAATTCTCTTAAGTTTTTTAATGAGAAGCTTCCGGTCGGTAATGGTTTACCAGACAACATTTATGAGGCTAAGAGAATTTTGTGTCTGATGAGAATGGAGTGTGAAAAGACACATGCTTGTCTGAACAATTTTGTCTTATATAGGGGTGACTTGTAGGATAAGATTGATTGCCACGTATGTAATGTGTCCCGTTATAAGAAAAAGAAAATTGTGGTTGTCGATAGAGACCATATTGTGTCGGCGAGGAAGCGGGTGCCCCGCCAAATGTATAGTACCTTCCGATTATTTCGAGGCTGAAATGGTTGTTTAATAATGCTAAAGATGTAAAGAACTAGACATGGTACATGGATTGGCGAGGTTCTAAAGATGATGATATGATTTAGCATCCAGCAGATGCAGATCAGTTGCATATTTTTGATAAGATGTATCCGAAGTTTGCTTATGAACCTAGAAATTTGAGGATGGCTTTGTGTACTGATGGTATGAACCAGTTTGGTAATATGTCCTCGAAATACAGTTCATGGTCGGTTATGCTTGCCATTTACAATCTACCCTCATACTTGTGAATGAAGATGAAATATGTGTTGATGCCCGTGGTGACTTCAGAGCCCAAACAGCCTGGAAATGAGATTGACACTTATCTTTCCCCTTTGATAGAATATTTGAAAGTGCTATGGTCTTATGGAGCTTTAGTGTTTGATGGTTTTCGTGGCAAAGAGTTTACCAGGAAGAACATACTTTTTTGTACCATAAATGATTTTTTGGCATATGGTAATCTTTCGGGTTATGTAGTGAAGGGTCATAAGGCTTGTCCTGTTTGCGAGGACGGGATCGATTACCATCAGTTGAAAATGGTGAGAAGACTGTTTATTTGGGTCACCAAAAATACCTCCCGTTGAAGCACAAGTTGCGAGAAAACACGGTGGCATTTGTTGGTGGGAAGGAAAGGAGAAAGCTACCTAAAACATTGACCGGTGTTTTCATTCACACCAAGGTGAAGAAATTGAATGTCGTACTTTGTAAAAGGTTATCTAAGGTCGGTGGGGCAGTAGAGGAACCATGGAAGAAAAGGTCGATTTTCTTTGATTTGCCTTACTGGAGAATTTGGAGGTTCAGCATTGTTTGGATGTCATGAATATTGAAAAGAATATTTGTGAGAGTATAATTGGCACGCTAATTAACATTCCCGGGAAGAGTAAAGATAGCACAAATGTGAGGATGGAGTTGGTGGAACTTGGTATTCAGTTGGATCCAGCACCGGAGGTTAGAGGGAAGTGAACGTACCTGCCTCCTGCTCCTTATAATTTTCAGTTGCTGAGAGAAGATCGGCGTGTGAGAGCATTCAAGGAATGAAGGTTCCATCCGGATACTCTTCTAATGCTAGTCATTTTATGAACGATGATTTACGTCTTAATGCTTTGAAATCGCACGATCGTCATGTGCTTATGCAACAAATTTTGGTTGTATCGATCCATGGTTTTTTGGAAGAGGAAGTTAGATTTTCAATTATGCGCATGTGTTTCTTCTTCTACTCAATCTGCAGGAAGAATATAAGTAGGCAACAGCTGGATGAACTGGAGCGGGATGCATCATTCTTTGACATCATGGTTCACCTCGTGATACACTCGGTCAGGGAAATACGTTTATGCCGTCCTGTTGGATTCATTGGATGTACCTCTTTGAGCGTCACATGGGTATTTTCAAGGGTTATGTTCATAATCGCAGTTGGCTAGAAGCCTCGATTGTTCAGAGGTACGATAGTGAGGAGATCATCGAGTACTGTACTTCAAGCTTGGTTGGAAAAAGAGTGATTGGTGTTCCCGGTGGACCACAATGTGGCAGAAATAATGGGACTCCATGGTGTAAGGCTACGCTTCATACACCCTTGAATGTTGAGTTGATGATAGTTCATCTGTAAGTTTTACGGAATAGTAGCGAGACCGCAATATACGTTGAAGAGAATGTTTCCATGTTGGAAGAGATTCATTCGGACTAGCCGTCAAATAAAATACAGGTGGAGCATTTTTCAAGTTTTGTTAATTGGTTTTACTAGCGTTGCAATGTGGACAGTATGCCCAACAAGCTACGTGCATTTGCAAGGACACTGAACTGCATCGTTAGAAGATACTAAGGTTATGACATCAATGACTTTAGTTTATCAACATTGGAAAAAGATGAGAAGAGCACAACACAAAACAGTGGTGTTTATATTGAATCTAAATTCATGTGGCAGGCTAGCAAGAGAGACAAACATCATTTTGTTGTTGTGATGCCATTTTAAGTGGTGCATGAGGAAATTTGGGATTTGGATTATTTAGAGTTCAAAGTTGTTATGTTCAAGTGTCGTTGGGTGGAACATGGTTCCGGTGTTGTGCTGGAAAAGCCTATTGGTTTTACATTGGTGGACTTGAATCGATTAGGATATGAAGATGACAAGTTCATCTTAGCAGCCCAGGCATGACATGTTTTTTATATCAAAGACCGTTACAATAAGAAGTTCCACACGGTACTTCATGGGATGAAGTTTTACTTTGAAGAGGAAATTGATCCACCAATGACAATTGAAATTCTAGAGTTTCCATCAGTATTTCTTGGTTTGGAGGATATCGGTGGAGCTATAGTAGGACGAAATTCTCATGGTGATGGGTTGTGGGTTTATGAGAGCGGTGAAACCGTGGGTGGTGACAATGTGTTGAAGAGGAAAATATAGACAATTATCCCCGTTTAATTGGATTTCCTCTTACTATTTTATATAATACCAAAAAATGTATGTTGCATACTTTTGTTTAATGCCCCATGATGTATGTTATATAGTTTTGTTATTAAAGTATTATTATGATCCATATTTTTTTTGGACTGCTAATCATAGGTGAAAGGAAAATTGGTGAAAAAAGGAAAGTACTTACCTTTTTTTTGCATTGGCACCAATATTTTAGTCAAATACCGGTGTAAAAAAGCAGGAGATATGCTCTATTTCATACATAGGCACAATATATTTTACATTTGCACTAATACTCATAGCGGTGCTAGGTACTTAGCAGGAAAAAAATGTGATTTTCCCCTCGGGTTAATTTTTTTTTAATGAAAATGGAATTTAAAGAAGCATAAAGCAACTTCTTTGGGAGAAAATATACACTGATATGTTTCACATAAGCACCGGCAATAGTACCGTTGCTAGATACTTAGCCAAAAAACTTGGTTATCGTACTCGGGTCACAAAAACGTAATGAAAATGCCTTTTAAAGCAGCCTAAAGCAGTTGCATTCGGTAAAGATATACACAGGAATTTTTTACTTTTCACCGATACTCATACTGGTGCTAGGTAATTAGTAAAAATAATCATTTCCTCTCGGGTACAAAATATCAATGAAAGAGGCATTTAAAGCAGTTTAAGACAGCTGCTTTACTAGCAAATATACACCAGTATGGGTCACATTTACACTGGTATTAATACCGGTGCTAGTTACGTAGCCAAATTTATTTAGAGTAAAGTGCTAAAATGACCCCCGACTTTCTGCTAAAAGTGTCAATGTAACCCTGCAATCTCAGAAAGAACCAATATAACATTTGAATCATTTAACTTTCCAGTCAACTAATTTATGGCCGGATTTATGTAAAAAGATGATTTTTCCCTTGACTTTAAAAGGTTAAAAAAAGAAAGAAAAAGAGGCCTTGCCATTGTTTTCTTCATATTATTCTCATCCCTCATCTTTTCTTCTCCCCTTCTTTTCTTCTCATCCTTTTCCTTTCCTCGTCTTTTCTTCTCAAATAATTCACATCCCTTAACGTTGCCATCCATTTCCTCGTACCTAAACCATCATTTTTACGTCGATGTTCCACTGCTGGCCATCGTTTCCGCTGCCACAGGGCTCCTCCACCGGTGTTTGAATCGAGTCTAAGGCGGAGAGATTTGATTTGAATCGAGTATAGGGTTTTTGATTGGAACTAACGATGGTAATGGTGGCAGATTTCTATCAATTGGCTGAGCGGTGCTGGGGTACGAGCAAAGATGGGGTGAAGCTCAACACCGGCGGACAATTTGTCACCGGTGGAATTTTTCAATCTGGTGTCTTTAAACCCTCATCATCGCCATAGCCAACATCGAATTGCTTCAAGGACAGTTGATTCTTCACCGAATCCATCGACAAAGTTGACTATTCTCCATCTTTATTATCCGACTGTGGTGCAACATCGAGATTCTTCATATCAGACGGCCCTTCTCCGCCGGAGTCTCGTTCTTCTGCTAGCTTAA
>JAULKK010317366.1:1299-11585 GCA_032355705.1 Rubia peregrina
CTTAACATATATTTTCTAAATATTATTTTTTATGCGGAATTGTTTTTTAATTAATTGAAAAAGTGGGAAAAAATTTTGTATAAAAATTGATATTTAGAAAATATATTTATTGATGTAGATATATTGATGGTCAGAGATAATCATTGAAGGTCGTGAAAAAGTAGAGTACCCAAAAGTAATGGGATGGAGGGAGTATGTAAGGTCCCCTTTTCTAAATTGTTTCAGACCTCTAAAATGTTTAGGCCGACCCTGCTCACTCGGGAACTGGCACTTGAGCGATGCATTCCCTTGTCAGGTACTTGAGAGAACTGGCATCGTCGTGAGCACACAGTATGTGTCACTCCACTGCACCTAAGCGCTGGTGCTCGAGCGCTAGAGTTGTGCGGTGGTGCTCGAAAGAACTGGGCACCGACGGAAAGCTTCGTACGATGCTCGAGAGAATCGAGCGCCCATGCTTTATCTCTCAGGAGCCGCGCTAGTAGCAAATATTTGATTTTCATAGATGGACGCAACGGGGAGGGAAGGTTTGGGGAAGTGGATGAGAGGGGAGGTTTCAAGGGAACTCCATATTGGGAGGATTTCTGGAAACGTAAATGTGGTTGGGAGCGTTGGGGTGACGGCTAGGGTGGTCCCTCGAGCTGGAGTGGGAGTCCAGATTGAGTGTGACAGGGAGGGCATGGTGAAGGGCGGGGGTGGTGACAGGTGGAGGGTGTTTAACCAGTAGTGGTCTGACAGATTGGAGTGATAGTGCTTGTGATTATGGGAAGGGGGATAAAAAGTGAGGGTTTTCAAAAAATCAAAAGTCAGTTTTACATAGGCATGCGCAAGTAAAACAAGGTTTGACAAAGCCCTAGTTGTAACCTTTTCATTTTGTCTAAAAAAAACCTCTATCGTTTTCTTCAATTTGTTTTCCCCTCCTCCCATCAAGAGGAGATGAAGAAACAGTAAATTTTCTTTTTTTGATAATTACAACTTTTTATTAATGAACCAACAAAAACACTGTAACAAAATTATGGTCCTCACTCTAGACTACATATATCTCAGTTTAGCTTAATGGAAACAATGAAACTTGTATAACCCCAAGTATAGACTAGCTTGTCATGTTCCCATTTTTAGACACTGTTTTGGGCCATTTTAGACGGCCCTATGTTACAAGGGAATAAAGTTTATAAATCCAGCCCAACTAGAGATTCCAAGTCTCATGTTCATAAGCCAAATCCAAAAACCGTTCCTATTTTCCAGCCTTCCCTGCCATCCAAAATACCTCCTCCTTAACTACCCATACAACTTCATCAGCCATCCTTTCCCCTCTTTGAAAAATTCTCAAATTTATCTCTCCAAAATATGATACAAACTTGTAATCTGTGTACAAAGTTTCAACTTGCGTCACCCGATCAACTAGACTTTCAACATTTTCTTCACTTCCCTCAAACTGTGCATTCCACTAAATTTCAACCCTTTGAAAATTTATTTACTGAACTCACACCTAATAAACATATGGTTTGCATCCTGCTGCTCCTGATTACACAGTACACACAATTGAGTATATTTAAGGTTATTAAAAGCCACAAGCCTATCTACCACTGCCAGCTTCTTTTTCAACAGCGTCCACAAGAAAAAACTTTGTTTTGGAATTAGTTTTGGACACCATATCAACTTTGCTAATGGATCCAGTTATTCTCCCCCCTTCAGATAGTTATAGACCTTTTTGAAATTCTAAACTTTCCAGTCTTGCCAGTACAACTGAACAACTTATCTTTCATTGTAATCTTTAATCTGTTTAACCTTTTCCACATTCAGCTGTGATCCGGTTGTGGTTTATGTTCTTCAATACTATTAGTTTTTAAGTAGTAAGCTTGCAACCATCTGACCCAAAGTACATCTTGTTTAGTCTGTATTGCCCACACCAGCTTTCATAATGCTTCTTGGTTCCAGATTGAAGAGTATATAAAACTCAAGCCCCCAAACTTCATACTTCTGCTAATTGTTTTTCAGGATGCAGGTGCAAAGTACCTACTCTCCCTTTTCTTGTTCTGTAGGAAATATCTACATTTTTTTTTACAATCTCTTCATGAATGCTTTCAAGAAGCTTAAATAGGCCTGACCAGTAACTCACAGTGTTAGTAGAACAGTGTTGATCAACTGACTTCTACCTGCATATAATAAAGATCCTGAAATCCATGTATTCAGCCTCTTGTTCACCTTATCCAATAAAACAGCACACGAACTTCTATCCCATCTAAAAGCTGAAATAGGAAGGCCCAGATATTTCAAAGGGGAATCTCCTTTCTGAATTTTCAGAATACCTGCCAGTATGTCTTTATCCATTTCATCCATGTTTGAAAAATAAACAGTTGATTTCACACTGTTTATAGCTAGCCCTGAAACCAGTTGAAATATTTTAAGAACTTCCTGAACTCCCTCAATTGATTTTAGTTTTGCTTCACAAAATATCAAAAGATTATCAGTAAAAGAAATGTTGTGCAGTCCTACTTTTTGCTTCTCTGATGATATCCTATGTCTTTTTTTCCTGAACTTCCTGACAAACATTATGGTAAGAAACTCCATACAAATTACAAATAGTAGGGGGGGATAAAGGATTCCCCCTATTTGACACCTGTTGTCCCCCTGAAAAGCTTATGAATATGTGTCATTAAAAGCCAAGAAAACAATTAGAGGATCTAACATATCTCTCCACCCAATTTACAAACTTGGAAATTTCATAAATCTAAGCCATTCAAACAAAAACCTCCAGTCAAATGTATCAAAAGCATTTTTTATATTATTTTTGATGACACGACTAAGCTTCATTCCTGGGACTTCATATTTGTGAACCAATTCTTAGGCCAAGAGAATATCATGAGCAAGGTTTCTCACCTTAACAAATGCTCCTTGATTTTTGCTTATCAAAGTAGGCAACATGACACCTAATTTGTTGCACAGAATCTCTGTTATCACTTTGTATGGAACTGAACAACATGTTATGAGTATGAGATCTGAGGCTGTCTGTGGACGGCTAGTTTTAGTAATCAAGATTAGAACTGACCTGCATAATTCATTTTCCAGTTCTTCCCATTTGAAAAAAAATAATTCTTGATTGCATTACAAAAACCTGTTCCTACAATATCCCAAAATTTATTATAAAAGCAATCGTTAAACCCATCAAACCCTAGACTCTTACTTGAGTTAATCCCTCTTAAGGTCTGCAAAATTTCAGCATGTGTTATGTCTTTTATCATCCACATTTGTTGTTGCACTGATAGAACTTCTCCTTCTCCTTCCCAGACCATATCCTTCTTAATTTTGCAAACAGGTTTAGCTAAATCCCCAAGCTTTTTTAAGTACTGAGTTCATGTGATACTCCAACTCCTTCCTCTCTACCTTCTTTTATCCATCTAATAAACAAGATAAGTGGTTAAGATGTCGCCTCTCCTTCATCTTTGTGTAAAAAAAGTCTGGTTGGTCTTTATCTTCCCTTAACCATTTTACTTTAGCTCTTTGTCTAAAAAAATTATACTCAGCCTCTTCCCTCTCCACTGCCTCCTTTATTTCGATTGATTCCAAATCCCGAGCTTCCCTAGAAGTAGGATTTCTTGCAATTTGACACTGGCCTGTACCCATTCTTCTCTAGCACTTATCGCCCTTTTTTCAATATTTGAACATTCCTTTTTGTTAATATCTGCCAATGGTTTTTGAAACATATTCAGGTTTCTATACAAATCCTCCAAGGTGCTATACTCATTTTTCACCCACACAACTTCCACCACATTCTTATAATGATCAGAAAGTGTCCACATATTGAAATTTTCAAATGGCCTTGCATATTTCTTACCATGTTTCAATACTTGCACTTGCAATGAAAAATGATCAGAGACATAATTGTTTGTAACCCTACACACTGAATTCAAAAATAATGAAGCATATTTATGGTTGATCATTGTTCTGTCAATTCTACTTAGATTATGTCCCCCTTCTTCCTTCTGTTGCCCCATGTATACTTTGCACCCAGAGTTTTCATTTCCAACAATCCCACTTCAGTAATACAGTCAATGAAATCTTCTGTCTCCACAGGTAGTATATTGTTTCCTAGGAAAAAGGGTGATTAAAAGCCTCTTATAACCAACCAGGAAGAATTATTAGTACGTTGTAAATTCTTCAGAAAATTCCACAATTCTTGTCTTTCCACTACACTATTCAGCCCATAAACTGCAGTGGTGTAAAATTTCTGATTTAAGCCTCTTATCTTTGCTTCTGTATCTATTCCTTGAGCATGCTTACTGCCAATTTTGATCTCATGAATTTCACATTTTCACCCAAACCAAATCCCCCACCCCCCTGATCAAATCTCCATTAGATTCCACTGACCATCATTTCACCATTGTGTTCCAAACCTCCTTTTCTTTTTGTAATTTTGTCTCTAGAAAGCTAATGATTCCACACCTAATATTTACATAGTAATCTCTACATTTTTTTCTTTGCTATTTACACCCCTCACATTCCATACCAGTATATTGCTATTAATCAAGAGGATCTTCAGTCTTTTCAAAGCTCGACCTTCTATTACCTTTCTTAGCACCCCTTGAGCTTCTTTCGTTCCCAAATTCCTTCATTATCTATTTACCCTCTCTCTGAATATAGACGTCCCTTTTTTTTTCTTTCTTCAGCATCCATCTCAGCTTTGCTGCCTAATTTGGCCAACCCATCTCCCCCCGGACTTTCAACTCCACCCTTTCCTCTGGGATATAATTTTTTTTATCATTTTCCTTTTTATATTTCTTTTTTATCTTCCTTTATGCACTGCTCAAATTTGTGCCTGGATAAGGTAAATTTATCACATCGAATCGGGATCAATTCATATGATTTTCTGATGTTGCACTCTATCATTTTCATCAATATTAGGGAATTCTTCAGGAAGTTCCTCTCATACCATCATATCAACATGTACCCTTGCATAAGACAACCTCTTCAAATCTTGAGTTGCTATGTCTAACTTCAAAGGTTTACCCAGGGAACTGATTATCCTACTCAAGATTTTTGGCTTCTAGTAAACTATAGGCAAATTAGGTAATTGCACCAACACTGGAACAAATTTTGGTTTGTCTAGATCAAGATTTTGCTTCCATTCAGATATCATCATTGGCTTACCATCAAATAGCAACATACCTTTCTCTATGACAGAATCTCTAAACTGTTTCTGATTAAATTTAACCACATATAACTCCTGCTTAACTTTCCATATTCTCAATATGTTCTTAAATCCCTAGATTTTCCCAAAATAACCTTCAGCTACTAGAAAAGGAGGGAAGCTACTCATAAATTGACATACTACTGTGGATTCCTACAATTTAGCACTTTTAACAACTTTATAAAGTGAAATTTTACCCATACTTATACCATTTAATTCAACAGTGGGGATAAACATACCTCATTTTGCTGCTGGTCTTGGAATAGAGATGCCCAAGGTTTTGAATCCTCCATCTGCTCACCCCAATTCAGTTTCTTCCTTCCACTTGTTTAAGACTGATCCCATTTAGGCTCTGTTTAGCAAAGCTTATAAGCTGTTTTGCTTATAAACACAATACTTTTTATTGTTTGGTAAAGTGTTAAAAACAGCTTATTTTGAAAGAATAAGCTATTTTTAGGGAAAAGACAAAAGCTAGTCTCAATTTGCTTTCAAAATAAGTCATCTTTTCTTATAAGCACAACTCTGTCAGACAGAACCTTAATTTCCTTTCCTAGCTCCACTACCATCTCTTTTCCCCATATATCTTATTTTCCCATTGAACCCACATGTTCCACCTTTTTCCCTTATAGTTGAATACTTAGTTCATTTTCTAGAATTTCTCTATATTCGAATTCCTCCTTCTCTTTTCGAATATCCTATTTTCTACTATAATGTTTTTGCTCCCTTGGACGCACCAAGTTCATTCAATGCTATCATCAGACGCACTATTCATGACCACTATTTGTGGTCATGGACACACCAATTTCATTCAATGTTATCACTGATAGGCCTTAGATGAATACATAAAAGGTTATATGGTCCCCATACCATTTAGTAATGAAGTTCTCGACAATCGCTTGTATCTTCTTTGAGTTAGCCTCAATTCCCTTGGAGGATACCTTGTAACCTAAGAATTTTCCTGTGCCTACTCTGATTATGCATTTCTAGGGATTAAGCTTCATGCCAATCACACTTAG
This sequence comes from Rubia peregrina, assembly GCA_032355705.1. Lineage (NCBI taxonomy): Eukaryota > Viridiplantae > Streptophyta > Magnoliopsida > Gentianales > Rubiaceae > Rubia > Rubia peregrina. The sequence continues at coordinate 7,501 of JAULKK010317366.1, forward strand.
TGTATCCAATGTTTCCTTCAAGTCTTGTGCAAAGTTGCACATCCTTTTGCTTTTGATAACCATTTCGTCAAAATATGCTTCCACATTTCATCCTATTTGATTTTGAAATGCATTGTTGACTACTCTCTTATATGTTGCTCCTGCATTTTTTAGGCCAAACAACATCTTCACATAGTAAAACATTCGGAAGCTTGTTATGAAGGCTATTTTTCTGTGTTTTCCGGGTTCATCAATATATGGTGATATTCCTTATACCCATCCAAGAAGGTTATGACTTTGTATCCTAAAATTGCCTCAACTAGATGATTTATTTTAGGCAAAGGATAACAGTATTTTGGGCATGCCTTATTTACCATCATTGGGTTTGCTAACCATATTGGGTAGATTACCTCCTTTAAAATACCAGCCTGAAGCAATGTTGTTACATCTTCCTCAATTTTCTATCACTAGAAGCTTCATTGTATTTGCTCGACTGGTTTGACCGAATCACTGATATTCAGAGAATGGGTAGCAATTCCTGGGTCAACTCCTCCCATGTTTTGTACACTACATGCAAATGTATCTTTGTGACTTCACAAGATTTTTATAGTCTCTAGGTTTGGAAGATGCTATCCTATCTTGACGAACTTAGAGGTGTCTTCGTCATCCAAAGTGACAACTTTAGTCTCTTTTCCCATATCGATTGGAGGATCTGATTGCTCGAGCAAGCCACTATATAAGATAGTGCTAACCATTTTTGTTTGCTCCACATGAATTTCTGCTTTCATCACAATAACCATTCATTGTCTGGATGTTTATTGGTTTCCTCTTACTTTTGCGATTCCCGCTGGAGTCGGGAACTTAATTACTGAATGGCATGAGGACCATATCGCATTTGTTGTATTCATCCAAGGCCTACATATAATAGCATTGAATGGACTTGGTGTGTCCATGACTACAAAATCGCACATGATAGTACAGTTTTTATCACTTTCACCTATGGTAACAGGCAGTTGTATGCTACCTAAAAATCCTACAAGAGTGGGTGTGAACTTCTTTAGGCCAGTCTGCTTGAACCCCAACTTATCGAAGCAATCAACAAATAAGATCTCTATTGTGCTCCCATTATCCACAAACACCCAATGAACTGTTACATTTCCAATCTTAGCGATAATGACCATTGGGTCATTATGAGGTGAAGTGTTGGGAACCGCATCCTCTTTGCTAAATGAGATTGTCTTATCCACACGAAATCTCCTGTTAGCATGCTCCTGTGATGGCGAGTTTCTAGCCTTGGCTTTCCAGGAATTATTTGATAGAGACTCAGTTGATCCATGTATCGATGGGATTACTATTTCTGAAGCCTCACTCACTATGCCTTCTTCGTAATCCACCACTGATGTTATCTTGTGATTCTTGCTTCGTGTGTTCATTACGGCCTGATTTGTTATCTTGGTTGTACCAGTTTCCTCCTTCTTATTTCTTGTCTGCCTCATATAGCCATTCCTCAAATTCTACTCTATTTGTCTTCTCAAGTTTCTGCAATATTCGATGTCATGCCTATGGTCCTTGTGAAAGGCACAATAGTATTCTATGGATCTCTTCTCTGAAGATGCTATTACTGGTGCCAGTTCACGAAATAACTCTTTGTTCGCTTGCCATATTTCTTTCCGCAACTTTGTCAGATGTGTTTCTTGGAATGGTGTGATCTGCATTCCCGATTATCTTCCTTTGAAAGGGATATTTCCTTTCCCCTTCTTTACAAAACTTCTTTGTGGATCTTCCATTATTCTATTTTCGCCTCGCTCCCGCTCTATCATGCGGTTGTTTGCTTATTCAGTTCACACATATTGTTCAATCATTTTTTGCAATTTCCTTGGGGTTTCTGCTTATTCTTTGTTAGTTCCTTGTAAAATTATCCTAATCGTATGCCCCCTGTAAATGCAGCCAACGAGGATTGAAATGACAGATCGCGAACCGGCGAACTTTTTGTGATGAACCTATTATGGTATTCTGCGAGACTTTTATCACTTTGTTGAGCTATGTTGCTTAGGTTTTCTATTGTTTTGGTGAAATTCTGCTTTTGGTAAAAGTGCCCCAAAAACAAATATGACAATTGTGCCCAAAACTTAATGCTTCCATTTGGTAAGTCTTCGTACTATGTAATCGTTGTTCTCAATAAGAAGATAGGGAAAACCTTGCACACCAACTCAATTTCCGCATCACAAAATCTCATGCCGTTGAGATAAGAATGCAGAAATTCCTTCGGGTTTGTTGTCTCATCATAGATTTTAACATGCAAAGGCACCTTGGAGCCATTTGGCATCTTGAAATCGCAAAGATGTGGTGCCAATAGTGACTTATCTGCATCATCATCTGCCACTATATCTCTTAACTCATCCTCGTACTTAAGGCTATCATGCTTTTGACTTGTTTTTATGCTTAATTTTGGGGATTTTGGCTTGATAGTGGCTAAGAACTATTTTTACAGATGTTCTCTATTATTTTCTATGAATGTTGCGAATGCTTTTCTTTCCCTTTCTTGATTTGTGCTAGGAGATTCTGCGTCATCTTCATCATCCTCCGTATCTTCCTTACCGTGTTCCCTTTTTCTCCTAGGGAAATATGCTTGATCTTGGCTGAAATGCATGCTCTTATTGAGTCAAGTTGTTTGTTCTTGTGTATGGTGGTTATGACTTTTCTCACTTCTGGTGAACACCATTGTTTACTTTGAAGGGAACGAAAATTTTATCCCCACAGACGGCGCCAAATGATATGGTATTCTCGATCAGGCAAAGTAACTGTTGTTCACCATGTCTCGTCTTTCCCTACAAAACATATCTCAGAAGTGATTCCGAGGAAAATACTCTGACGATCAAGTCAACACTTTTCCTTCAGAGAATTAGGATTTCTCAGTTTAGTTTCACTTACCTTCTTCAGTGTTGCTCTCTTGTATTTATAGGTGTCAACAATCGTGGTTCCACATTGTTAGCCTCTGAGATCGTGTGTTGCATCATGGTTCCTATAATTTGGTTCGTGGCTATACCTTCAAACGTGGTTCCGCCTTTATCGTTTCGTTGTCGATTCTTTCAAACTAGGCTCCGCCTTTCTCAGTTTGTTTACCATATATACGTTTCATTCTCGGGGTTGGGCTTAATGCCCATCAACCTTTAATTTGTGGGTTAGTGATGTGGTCAATGGGCTAGGTATACACCATCCACTATTATGTTTTTGCTCCCTTTCCTTCCTCTCATTTTGAATTATCCTTTGTGATTGCATTCTTTTTTCTGCCAGATTTCCTCATGGCAATACATCGGGAAGAAGTAACAGATCAGAAAAGCAATTTACACACACTCAGGGTGTTTTCCCCATAGTTAGAGAGAAAGCCATCAAATAAGTATCGACATTTAATAAAAGTAAATTTCCAGCTGAGATTGTTTAAGCATTATGTTATTGAATAAGTATGGATTTGTCTCCATACATTAGCATTATTTTTCGACTTGATAGATTCGATTGTTGTGTTCATGATGATCACTCGATTTAGTTGATCACGTCGATGTTTTGTTATCGATCCTGTTGTACATATCGTGTTTTCGCAACTTTTACTTGTGTTTTTGTATTACAGTTTACATTAATTTGGATGAGTTTAAATGTGTTTTTCAAGATGTTTACGGTTCGAAAAACATAGATCGTGCTTTGGATTATGTGGTGTTACGGTTCTGAAGATTCCTATTTGGCGAAGTGATTGATGCTGATACACTCATCTTTGCTAAGTGGTCATAATTTTTGCGGGAAACGAATTAATATCCCTATGGTGATATTACAGTTTTTATTGGAACTCTGATTTGTAATAGTACAGACGACCAGTATAGTTGACATGTAATTTAGATATTCTTGCAATAGATTAGTTATTGCTTGAGGCTGGTTGAATTAGATGTCAATTTCACTTATTGTAATCACTTTTTTCCAGCACCTATTAATGATTATTTTCAAGAAAAAAAGGGTTTGACTTTTCAACTCACTTTTTCTACCATGCCAATAATACCAATACCAATTCGGTGATACATTAAAAAAAATTAGCCTTTGGGCCACATCTAAACAATAAG
>JAULKK010317377.1:0-11584 GCA_032355705.1 Rubia peregrina
ATATGGTCGATCGTGATGATTAACAAAGGTAACCTTTGTGCACATGCCCAGTTCATGACTATCACACCCCAAACGCATTTAGGTTTCCTTAACTGGGGAGTAGCGATAGTGCGCCAACATGAAAGTAGACTCAATTGTATGCCAACAAAGTGTGAATTTTATGCAATTCATAAGAATATTAAGAACCAACCACAATAATGATCACAAAATACATAGAATTAGGTAGATTTATAAATCTCACAAAATAAACATCAACACATGAACACAAATATAGTCCCCAATCTAGATCCCTACTCCCTAAGTATTGAACCCAAGTTTTTCATTGGATTCAACACTTTTAGGCAAAACAAAGATTAAAAAAATGAAAAGAAAAGAAAAGAAGCTAGAGAGAAGTTTTTCTCTCTCTAGCCACCTTCTAAGATTTAAAAATAAGCATAAACTTAAACCCTAGTTGACAAAGGTCCATATATATAGTATTAGGGAATTGGGCCTAAAAATAGGCCCAAAAAGTGGCCAAAAACCCTAGCAACCACTGGGACTTGTGCCAGAGTGGTACGCTAGTCCTGGCACGGGCTGTGCCGCTCGGGGAGGGCACGCCCCACGTAATCCAGGTCTTCATTTTCTTGTTTCTAATCCACACCATGTGTAATTTCTTGCCCCCCATTGGCTGGAACCCTTTCTTGCTCATTAACTCTACACCCCCTGCATCATTCTTCACACCCATGGGCTGGTCTTGGGGGAAGTTTTGCATCATTCTTCACACCCATGGCCATAGTTAGGGGGAAGTTTTCACTCAAAATATGCCAGGTGATACAGTTTGTGCTATGGCCACCTGGCATGGCCTGTTCCAGTTGGTATGGGGCATGCTAGATTTTGGTCCGCGCCAAAAATTTACGGTCCAATTTGGGAGTTCTTGTAGTTAATTTTATGGAGCTCGAGAAGATTATTCCAACAGGGTATCCTTCAAGTTCTAATTCTTCTTGGATATTTATCTAGAACTCCATGCAACCTCGAATAACGATCATTTCACTTCTTCTTTGACATTTTTGAACTTTGACTCTTATTTTATTGGTAAAAAATACTTCTACTACAACGATTTGTAATTTGTGGCCTTCGATCTACTACCATCCTTGTGAATGGCCTTCGATATCTTCTACCATTCTTGTAAATAACCTTCAAATATCTACTACCACCCTCACGGATGGCCTTCCATCAAAAGAAAATGAAAAATATTCACGGGAAACATACTAATGAGATCAAAGAGGAAGATCTAGGTGCCCATGAATACCAAGTGTCCATCAGTTTCAATTTAGTAAAATAAATGCGGGATTTAGGCAAGAAAACCAAAAGTGGTCGTCTAAACCCTTTGTTGTGCAAACCTAACTAAAACTAGCAAGCAACCAAACAAAAGATGATAATACATGCATAATGGTGCACATCAATCCCCCCACACTTGAACCTGTACTCGTCCTTGAGAAAACAAAAACAAGAAAAGATCTAAGTGAAATGTAGCATGCAAAGAGAAGTTGACCAATACATTCAACTTGTTCCCAAGCTACCCTAGTTACCCCAAAGAAGTAAGAATATCACAACTCTCACACTCCTCGAAGTTGCTAAAGTATCCTAACCATCCCAAAATATTGTGAAGAAAAAGATAAGCATGAAAGATAAGTGTTAAACTAGTTTACTCCCCCAAAGAAACCACCAAACACATTCCATGAGAGGTTAATGAAGAAACCGCCAAAGATGGCCAAAAGATGTTGAAGTTCCATTTCAAATTTCTCTCATTTTTCCTAGGAGCTCTTTCGGGTTTTCATCCTGGCATTCACACATATTGAACTCACCATCTCACCTTTTTCCACACGGCCTCTGATTTTTGCCTAGGTTTTCTAACCTATCCAGGCCTTAGCCTTTCATTACACCACCAAAGTCAAAAATAAAAAATTACACCACCAAAGTGTTTATCCCAAAACATTCCCCAACACCAGCAAAAAGTTCAAACCACCAAAGATTCTACCAATTTTCCAAGACCAACAAAAAGAACAAACTAAAGCCATGCCAAAACCACAACGGAATCCCAAGATGAAAACTCCTAAGGGTTTCACCACTCCCTCCCCAAAACTTGAACTTTGCATTGTCCCCAGTGCAATGAATCAATGAAAATCATAAGCGGGAAAGAGAAGTGTAGTGACGCTCACTCATGTGACCCCAAAGGATCCCTCCTCAAGTGTCGAGTCTCATGCCTCCTCATTCTCTTTCCTTGATGCATCTCACGCCTCTTAATAGTAATGACATCTTTGAAGCCATCTAGCTTCAAAAGATGAAGTCTGAAGCCCTTGCTCGATGGCATCATCTTTAGCATCCGACCATTTATCGACGATGAGAAACTCTTCCTTCATTTCCCACTCAATAGAATCTAGCCTAGACCCCCATGTGTGCATGGTGTCCTCCATATAACCTAGCCCCATCCCAAAGTCATCCAAATGAAAGCACATCCCACCTACTTCTTCACCGATATCCTTCACAATCTTGGGGTTAAACTAGCAAGTTGCTCCCCCGAAGATATGGAATTAATCAAGATTCCTTTCAATGCCCGATAGGATCCTCCAAAAGTTTCTCAACGAGAACGGAAGTCCTTATTGGTGATTCCTTGAGACCTTCTTCCTTTACTTCCACCCGAATGCTTGGGCGATATCTCGATGTGTCATAGTGCACTTAGTGTCATCCAAGTGGAATCAAATTAATCTCCTCCCCTCACTGTCCTTCATTTTTTCCAAAGGCGCCAAGAATTCCAAAGTCCATCGAATGTATGTCTTTGAGTGCCTGTCCAAGAAACCTTCCCAAAGTTTCTTTACAAACGAACTTTATTTCCATGATACTACTCTTTGGGAAATTTAGGTACCTCCACCTCCAAGCCGTAGCCTAGAAAAGTTTGGTCAAGCCCATGAATTCATCAATGAAAAGTGCAGGGTATGGAGGAAGAGAAGTTGCATGCCCTCGTTTCACAACTTTGGCCGGTTTCTTCCATTTGTCACCCCGGGAAGACGTGTCTTTCTCCGACGTAGCTCTATTTGTACACATCCTATTCACATCAGTAAAATGGTTTTAATGCAAGGATAATCATAAGGCATGCATCTCAATACTTATTCACATAGAATACATTTTCCCAAATAGCCACAACATTTCCAAACATGTTATCTTTACATATGGGCTACTCAATGAAGAAGCATACTTTCTAAACAATCAACCCATTCCATCAAGAATATCATGAAATTAAGAATCATACCTCATATATATGAAGATCATAAAAATCAAAGGACAAGGACAATACACTTACCCCTACACTTAGTTTATCACCTAATCATTCAAATAGCCCAAAATTTCTTCCAAGGATATCTCAACATATTTCCAAACACAAAGCTCCTCATCGCATAACCAACATGCTAAATAAATCAAGTAAACATAGATCTAAAAATATTACCCAGAATTTGAAGCCAGGAGATGAAGAATCCGCACAAAAAGAAGCAAAAAATGTTGATTTTTTTAAAGAAATACTCAAAATTTCGAACTGTCACAAGGAGAGTGAGAGTGAGTGTTCTTAAGAAATGTTAATGAGCTAAATTAATCATATAGGTGAGGTAGTGTGCTATGGATAAAAAATTTCAGCAAAAAATGTGAATAAAAAGGAGGTACACATGAGATAAAGATGACATTTTTTAAAATTACAAAGTGGGAGGGACAAAAAGTCCCAATCAATTTTTACACAAGGGAGTTGTTGACGTACCATTTACACCAACACTTGGGGGAAAATTATTTTACTGAATTAATGAGCCAAGAATTTCACGTTTTATCTCAAAATTTGAATTTCAAAAATCTGAATGTTTGGCCCAAAAATTGTAAAATTTTAAATATGGCACCAGGCACCCCCTCGTGCCAGGCATCTGACATGGCCCATTCCAAAAATCAACTTGGGACATTCCAAGAAGAACGAGTCCTGCTAGAATGCGGCACGAGGCCCCCTCGTACCAGATGGGTTTGGCACAAGGCTAGTGTCTCCCCCCCCATTTTCTCCCTTTTTCCAAAAATCCTTTGTCACCAAAAAAACACTATTTATTTTCACTCAAAAAGAATGAGACTTGAACTCAAATTCACCAATCAACAAGAGTTTCATCTCAAAAATCTTTGTCACATGCTAAAAACGTGCAAATCTATCTACTAAAAAATGTCCAAAACAGAGAGAGAAAGACCATGTATGTTTATTCTCGTCATCACAACTTATTCCTTTTTCATGCATTTTAAATGAAGCACCTACCGCTGGGTCTTGCGAATTTCCATCGGCAACTCCACCCATGATGACATCATTGTAAATAGGTCTCCAGGATTCATCCTTACCTTTGAGCGCTTTGTTTTCCAAGGAGAGTGAATATCCATTCATTGCCCAAACTGAATCCATGCCCCTTTCCTTGGGTTTGGGAGGTGGTCAAGGGTGTTTTACATCCTCACCACTTCCCACATCCCGCTGCATGTTAGTGAGCATAGAAAAAATAATCCCAGACAAACAAATCATCGATAACATCATACAAGACCATAGTTTCATCAATATTATCATCATAGTTAAAGTGCATGTAAGAATTATTTCTATCACTCTCATATTCTTCAAAACTCTCATCACACATACTATCTTCCTCGCTATCATCAAAAGTCACATCAAGGCAATTATTATTATTCATCATGTAAAAGTTATCATGTTGAACATCTTCTTCACACAAAGTTATGCATTTACAAATAAAGGAGGGATTACGTTAATCATGCTTAAATATTAAACCCAACTCTATCCATGTCATCCTCTAAGGTTAGTGTTTCTGAATAAACATCGATCTTAGTCCTTGGTATTTTGATAAAAGGTCTCCCTAATAAAATTGAGGGTGCACCACCATCGTGCGCTAGATCAAGGACATAGAAGCCCGTTAGAATCACCAATTTGTCCACTTAGACCATCATATCCTTCACTGGTCCACCAGGACTAGCTTGGGAATAATCGGCCATTTGGATGATTACTCTGGTCTCTTTAAGTTTGCCTATTTCTAGGTTCTCATAAATGCATGAAGGAATGACATTAATAGAAGCTCCAAGATCAATCATAGCATTTTCCACCTAAAGAAATAGGAATTGAAAACATGCCAGAGTCATCACATTTTGTAGGAAATTTTCTATGATTAAGAGTGGCGACTCACCCTATTTTATATGTACCTTCTTTCTTAAGTGGTTTATTCCACTTTCTTGTACATGCGACTTTCAAAAATTTTGCATACGAGGAAACATGTTCAATGAAGTCCTATTCGGGACAAAAACCTCCACCTTCTAGAAGATTTTTCGAATATGGTCATCATTGGTTGGCACCTTCGGCCTTCCTCTAAGTGCATTAGGGAAATGTGGTGGGAGATTAACCATTGCTTCGGGTGTTAGAAGCTCCTTGATGGGTTTCTCCACAACTAATTCTCGCTCCTCCAAGTTGGTTTTGTTGTTGCCCATGATCAAGTCATCCTCTTGAGAGATTTCATTTTCGGGCTCACGCACCTCATTCCAGCTTTTCAATTTCAAAGAACTAACTTTCCTTGGATTGATCTCAAGTTGGGAAGGAAGTTTTCCAGCCTCTTTGGCTACAAGTCAGCTTACCCGGGTGGCAAGTTACCCTACTTGAATCTCAAGATTCTTGATACTAAAGAATGCCCTAGTCTCGAGATCTTCAATCTCTTGCCTTGTATGCTCTACAAAGACATCATGTTTCTTGGCCAATTGAGAGATTGCTTCAAAGATTTCCTCTCGGCCTGACTTGTAAAGTGAGGCATGTTGTTTGAAGACCTTCTCCCCTTAGATAGGGTTAAGGTGGATCTTGTCTGCCTCGATTGTACCCTTGCATTTAGTTCTCATCGCGCCAACGGAAGTTGGGTGATCACGGTACCTCGGGTTGAAGGTGTTTGGGTAAGAATCGTGCCTTTATCCTCCTTGGTTCCCATGGAACACTTGTTGTTTCCCCCTAGCAAACTATAGCCTATTTCCACCACTGTTAAAATCCAACACCTTAATTTCCTCAAACTCCTCCACCACTTGCGGGCAAAATTTTATTTGATGATCAAGATTACAAACACCGTACACATTTTCTTGTTGGACTCCCTTTTTCATGAACTCTTTCATCATGGAGGCAAGAGCTTGGACTTGCTCTTCTAACTCCGGGGATTGAGATGTTTCATCCAAGGGCTTCACACTAGACCTTGTACCAAATTATCATGTTTCGTTTACCATCTCCTCAAAGAGTGTCATTGATTCCCTTGGGCTCTTGTTGGTGATCAAACCATTGCAAGCGGCATTCACCATATGCATGTCATTATCGCACAATCCTTCGAAGAAATAGTAAACCAAGTCTCCCTCCTTAAATGGATGATACAGACAACTATCCAACAATCTCCAGAACCTTTCCCAATACTCATTGATGGACTCATTAGCAAATTGAGAGATGTTGGAAAGTTTCTTCTTCAATCCCGCCGACTTCGAAGCTGGAAAGTACTTCTCTAGAAAGTGTCGCTTCTTAACCGTCCATGAAGTGATACAACCGAGGGGTAAATAATATAACCAATCTTTGTCCGAATCACTAATTGAGAAGGGAAACACCCTTAGATTACATTATTCCTCTTAAACACCCGTTGACTTCATATTGGTAAAAACTAGGTTGAATTCCAACAGATGCTTGTTTGGATCTTCTCCGCCCATCCCATGGAAAGTCGGCAAGCAATGGATCATGACGTTCTTGAGTTCACATGTCACATGTGGTGAAAACAATGGTAAGATGATACAAAGCAGTTGATTCTCCAAGTTGGGAGCCATCAACTCTCTAAAGGTGCGGTTGTCCTCCGTCATCTCTTCTTTATCTACAGATATCGAAAGTGGTTCTTGTGGAACTTCCGGCCTAGGTCTCTGTTTCCTTTCTCGCCTACTACCTGTGTAACTCGTTGGACTATGTAAAACTCCAAATTAATTGGCACGAGTATGTACCATAAACCAGGAATAAACAATAACCAACTAAAATCAACACTAGCCCACAAGGTTAGAAGTAACAGGAAATAAGTAGGAATGCTCAACAATAAAAGGCAACAAAAAAATAGCACTACATACTCAACTAACATGTTATGAAAGCTAACTACCAGACCTTCAAACTAACTTCCCCGGAAATGGTGTAAATCTTTGACCTGCCCCCTCCCGAGCGTCGTTAAACACAAGAGGAGGATGGTTAGGGGTCAAAGATATAATTGATATGTTTCTCTCATTCCTACTACTATTCTACCAAGAATGGTATATAGTGGAAAGTGGAAGGTTCATCCACATAGATATTAGGAATCTAATAATATACAAAACACAATCGTGGTCGAGTCGTCAATTCGACCATGTGTTAAGAATAAAAAATGTTGTGATAAAACCCTTTTGGGGGAGTATTTTTAACTATCCACCACTAGTATGAAATCAGCCGATTAAACAATATAAGCAAGCACTCAGGGTATATTTGTGTAACATAGTTGATATTATTTCGATCATCAATTTCATCAGGTATAAGAACTTAACCCTATTATAGTGATTGTATCACATGGAGTGGAAAATGGTCAAAACTCCCCCCTATATGTCACATAGAGGTGCATGTATAAAATCATCCATTAGTCTCGCCTCCGCAACTAGGGGAGTGAAACAACGGCTATGGCACATTATGCGGCTCTATTTCTCTCCCGTGCGATTAAGTCCCGGGTGGAAGACAACAACGAACTACCCCTAGGCCCTACCTGGCGCGGTCTGGTGGCTGGATTTTCATTTTCTAGTTTATACTACGTGCCATATGACGTTTCCTAAGCTCAATCGGCTGAAACTTTGTCTTGTTCAGTACCTCAGCACACCTACGTTATTCTTCATACCCCGTGGGTTGGTCCTGGTATTTATGACTTGAAATAGTGTGGGCTGTGTAAAACGAAACGTCTTGCCCCCAGTACTTAGCCAATTTTTGAGTGAAAAGAGGGAGCCTCATGACGGATTTTGCTACAGACTGTACCGGGTGATATGGGCTAGGCTAATTGGTGCGGTTCGGGTTAAATTTTGGTCTATGCCGGCCGTGGCTGGTTTGCATGGCTAACTTCTTTGTTCCTCTACTGGTGTACTGTTGGTCCAATTTAGGAGTTCTTGTAGATGATTTTATAGCATTCGAGAAGAAGAATCCAAGTGATGATTCTTCTTCGATGTTTGCCCAAAACTCTGTGCAACCTCAAACAACAATCTCTCCGCTTCTTTTTTGTTCTTCTTGAACTTTGACTCCTCCTTTCTTGGTCCCAATTCGTTGTACTACAATGATTTGGAATTATTGGTCTTTGATCTACTACCATCCTTGAAAACGTTCTTCGATATCTTCTACCATTCTTGCAAATGACCTTCAAATATCAACTAACACCCTCGTGGATAGTCCTCCACCAAAAAAAATGAAAAGGCACTCACGGGAAACCTATTAATGAGATCAAAGAGGAAGATATAGGAGCATGTGAATACCAAGTGTCCATTAGTCTCAATTAATTATACAGAATGTGAGATTTAGACAAGAAAACCAAAAGTGGTCGTCTAAACCCTTTGTCGTGCAAACTTAACCAAAAATAGAAATCAACCAAACAAAAAATTATAATAAATGTGTTAAATGCATTGGGTAACGCATGTATAATGGTGCACATCAGTATGATTGGTTGGATAGGTTAATTTTTCTTCTTAGGGGAGCGAGGTTTACGATAGTCTCACATCTTTGGGATAACTAGGGTAGCTTAGGAATTATATTGAGTGTATTGGTTAACTCTCTTTGCATGCTACTTTCTGCTTAGATTTTTTTCTCATTTTTGTTTACTCGAGGATGGGTAAAGGTTTAAGTGTGTGTGGGTGGCTGGGATCGATCTGCACCTAAGAGCATGTGTTAACAAATGCATTTTGCACATTTATTAGTATGTTTTGGTTGGTTGATTGCTAGGTTTGGTCGGGTTCACATCACAGGGGGTTTAGATAGCCATTGTTGGTTTTCTTGTCCAAATCCTTAGTTTTGTAGACTTATTTAGACCTAATGGATGTTATTTCCTTACGAGCATTTAAATATTATTTGTGAGATTATTTTTAGATTGATCGTGGTTAGTACATAGTAGAAGGCCACGAGTCAAAACGTGGTGGTAGATGGAACTAAGCTAAGAGGAGAACGGAGTCAAAGATCAACAAGAAAAGAACTGGTACGACCATGTAATATGGCAAAGGTTGTGCCAGCCAAAAAAGATGGTGCTAAAGTGCCTTTGCACGGGAAACAGAGAACTTCAAGGAAGTCTCGTTTGACTAAGTACAGATATAGGCCATGCCATATTGCACGGGCTATGCAAACCCAAGATCAAGATGAGGAGACCAACCCATGTCCTGTGAATATTTGCACACCCACGTCATCAACAGTTTAAAAATTGACTCCTATTTGGCGGCCCTCAATGTATTACATGGCCCATGTCGTTCAAGCTCTCAAAATGCATTCCCAGCTTGTGGCCCATAAATATATGTGCGATCATGCGCTCAGAAGGCCGGATGACCAATACCCAGTCGGTGACCCATGCACTATTACACGAGTCATGCCACACGGGTCATGAGCTATAGCATGGCTCGTGCCAGGCGGCAGCTTGGGTTTTAGTTTCCCTTTCAAGGAATCTTTTAAGGCTCAATTCCTACTACTATAGAAGGGGACCTATGTCTACAAGGGTTTAAGTTTTGATAAGTTTAGATAGTTTTTCTCTAGTTTGTTTTAAGAGTAGGTAGAGAGAGAAAGGGGCTAACCCTTCTCTCTTTGTTTAATTCTTCTAGTTTTACCCAAGGGCATTGAATCTAACTAATCCATTGGGTTTAATGCTTAGGGAGGGGTGATTTAGCTTGGGGATTTGTATTTGTATTCATGATTTGATAGTTATTTTAGAAGATTTTAAGATCTTCCTATCCTTTAATACTTGTGAATATTGTGTTGACTTGTACATAATTTACACCATTATGCATGTGTTAGCCAATGCATTTAACACATATATTATCACCTTTTGTTTGGTTGATTGCTAGTTTTGGTTAGGTTTGAATGCAAAGGGTTTAGACGGTCATTATTAGTTTTCTTGTCTAAATCCCGAGTTTTGTAAACTTAATTGATGCTAATGGATACTTTGTATTCACTGGAACCTAGATCTTCTTCTTTGATCTCATTAGTAGGTTGCTCACGATTTCTTTTTCATTTTTTTTGTAGAAGACAATCTGCGAGGGTGGTAGTAGATATTTGAAGGCCATTCAAGGATGGTAGTAGATAACAAAGGTCATTCTCAAGGATGGTAGTATATTTAAGGCCTTAGACTTAAAAGCGTAGTAGTATATGGAATTGGGACCAAGAAAGGCGGATTCAAAGTTCAAGAAGTCCAAGGGAGAAACGGAGGGATCGTTGTTCGAGGTATCACAGAGTTCTGGGAAAATTCGAGAAGAATCAGCCCTTGAAGGTGCGACCATTGGATTTTTCTTCTCGAGCACTATAAAATAGACTACAAGAACTCCCAAATCGGATCAATGGTTCACCTGTAGCGGAGCAAACAAGTTAGCCGAGTGAACCAGCCATGACCAGCACGGCCAGCACAAGGCTGGCGTGAGGCCAAACCTAGCACGACCCATGTTAGAAAGCATCGGCATGGCCCATTCTACCCAACACGGGCTGTGCCAATTTCCAACACAAACGGTGCCCATTTTGGTTGGTCATGCACTCCAAGTCACCTTTTCACTCCAAAAATTTGTTAAGTATGAGAGTGGGACGTTCCATTTTACACGGCCCATGTCGTTTCAAGTCACAATGCTAAGACATCCAATAGGCCATGATGACATGGGCCACACTGAGGTATTGAGCAAAATTAGGTTCCAGCCGATGGGACGTGGGATGGGAGGTCGTTGTCGTACCTCTCAAAGATACTATTTTAAGCCATTTTGCTTGCTAACTACAATTAAGTAGATAGTGGCAAGTCGAGGTCATCCACAAAAGAGGGATATTCCTAAGGGTTCATCCATACAAGGGTAAATATAAGCCTAGATATATATATACATAGATATAAGAGTGGGAGGACGTCGACGTACCTCTCAAATATACTGTTTTTAAGTCTTTTTTGCGTACTATACTACAACTAAGTAGATAGTGGCACGTAGGGGTCGTCCACAGAGACAAGGGATATTTCTAAGCATTTGCTCATATAACGATAAATATTATGCTAGATAGAGAGTTATATGCATATATAAAAGCATATAAAGAGGGGGGTTTTTTGTTTGGATTTTTTCTAAGTTAACACATTGAAAACAAATTAAACTAACAAAGCATACAAAGTTCTGAAATACGCAATAAACACTAAAATGATGTTTAACACAAGTTACAGAGTCTTGGGGGAAATTGACTTATACTACCAAGCCTTCTATCTATCATCGAACATATAACCTATTTAACACCTTTACTACTTGTTGTGGAGGTAAACCTCCTATT
>JAULKK010317387.1:0-11584 GCA_032355705.1 Rubia peregrina
CCCGAGACCTCGTAATCTAATTCTTAACTCGTTTTAGTTCTTGTAAGCTCTAGTAGTTAAATTGCCTTTGCTTTTATCACTTAGAAAACCAAACTCTAAAAACCCCCCTTTTCATGTGCTTTTATAAATATATATTGGATTCGACACTTTTAGGCAAAAAAATTAAGAGAAGAAAGAAAACGAACCTAGAGAGAAGGAAGAGTGTTTTCTCTCTCTAGTCTACTCTTGAAGATTAAAAATGGGCAGTCTCTTTAAACCCTAATAGAAAAAGGTCCATATATATAGTAATAGAAATGACCAAAAAACCCTAGTAGCCACAATTTGTGTGGTCAGTGGCAAACAGCACGATCTGTGGAGCCTCATACACGGTGGCCCGAACAGACTTACATTGGTCATCAAGCCTTTTGCAAAGCTGGGCGTAAGGGCTAACACTGTCTGTGCAGCCTCGTACAAGGTGGCCTGTATGGATCAACGCGGACCGTGGGTTGGTGCTAGCTCTGAAACTTTTGATATTTGCGCCTCGTATCATTTGGCACGGCCCATCGGCTGGAAAGACTTTTTGCTCCAAAAATCAGTGTGGCTCATGCTGTTTCTCCCACCCATTGGGCTGGTCTTGAATTTTGAGACTTGGAATGACATGGGCCGTATAAAATGGAGTGGACGGTGCCCATATTTAGCCGTTTGAGAGTGTTTTTGGACCCATTGTGTAACCAACCCACACAGAAGTGCATGGTCCGTGCAAAGGCCTTTGAACGGCCCGTGTAAACTTGGAGGAGCCTTACAAGCCACTATGCACGCACCAACACTGATGGTCTTGTCTTCGTACATGGACCGTGCCAGCCGGTTGGCCGACATACTTGTTTGCTCCACTACGAGTTAATCGCTTATCCAATTTGAGAGTTCTTGTAGTCAATTTTTTGGTATCGAGAAGAAAAATCCAATGGTGGCACCAAAAACAGCTGATTCATCTCGGATTGTTCCCAGAACTCCATGGAACTCTCGGACTACAATTTATCTGATTCTTTCTTGGCCTTCTTGAACTTCAAATCCACCTTTTTTGGGCTCAATTTTATCTACTACCGAGATTTGGAGTTTGTGGCCTTATATCTTATACCATCCTTTTGAATGGGCTTCGATAACTTCTACCATCCTTGCTAATTGCCTTCAAATATTTTCTACCGCCCTCGGTAATGGTGGCCTTTTACAAAATGATGATGAAAAAGTACTCACAAACAACCTACTTGTAAAATTACAAAGGAAGATCTAGGTGCCCGTGAGTACAAAGTGTTCACTATCTTCAATTAAGTCTACAAAACTTGAGATTTAGACAAGAAAACAAATAATGGTCGTCTAAACCCTTTGTCATGACAACCTAACTAAAACTAGCAATCAACCAAAGAAACCATGATAAGATGTGTGTCGCATGCATTGGCTAACGCATGCATAAAGGTGCACATCAATCCCCCCACACTTAAACCTTTAGTCGTCCTCGAGTAATCAAAAATGAGAAAAGATTCAACCGGAATGTAGCATGCAGAGAAAAGTTAACCAACACATTCAACTTATTCCTAAGTTACCCTAGTTCCCCCAAAGATTTGTTAGAATCTCACAACTCTCACTCTCCCCGAAGATACTAAAGTAACCTATCCACCAAAAATACATAAAAGAAAAAGTGGAAAAGGCTAAGTAAAATGATAAGTACTAAACTAGCATACTAATCCGAAGAAACCACTGAAGACAATCCAAGATATGCGGATGAAAAATCTGCCAAAGATGGCCAAAATATGTATAAGAAGAAACCACCAAAGATGGCCAAGAGATGTTCAAGTTCTGTTTCCAATTTCCTCAATTTGTCTCATTTTGCCTAGGAGCCCTTTCGGGTTTTTATCCTAGCGTTCATACATGTTGAGCTCACCTCTCACCTTTTTCCACACGGTTTCTCATTTTTTCCTAGGTTTTCCAACTTAGTCGGGCCTAGTCTCTCATTTTTACCTAGGTCTTTCGACCTACCTGAGTTTTCTTCCCATTTTTACCTAAGCTGTCCTTTTGGGTTTTCAACTTAGCCGGGTATTTTTTTGAAAATTTTAAAAAATAATCGTGTCGCACAAAATTCCCCAAAGATGCACTTCATACTACAAAAATTTCATGAAAAACAAAAAATTACACAACCAAAAAATTCATCAGAAAACATTCTCTATACAAAAATAAAGTGATAGTACCTTAAAGATCACACCACCAAAAACTCTACCAAACTTTCCAAAACCAAATATAACACCACAAAAAAACAAAAAGACACCAAAAACACAAAGGAATCTCGAGATGAAAATTCCTATGTGTTTCACTACTCCCTCCCCTACAGTTGAACTCGGCATTGTCCCCGTTGCAATGAAACAATAAAAACCATGAGTGGGAAAGAGAAAGGTAGTGGAACTCACTCATGTGGAATTCACTCAAGTGACCCTAAAAGAACTCTCCAAAAATTTCTCAATGAAAATGGAAGGCCTTCTCGTTGTGTCCTAAGAATTACCTTCCCGTATTTCCACCTGAATGCTGGAGTAATGTCCTTGATGTGCACCATATAACATATGTTAACCAATGCATATGACACAATTGTTACTATGTTTTACTTGGTTGATTGATAGTTTCATTTAGGTTTACACGACAAAGGGTTTTGACGAACATTGTTGGCATTCTTATCTAAATCCTGAGTTGTGTACACTTAATTGAAGCTAATAGACACTTTGTATTCACAGGCACATAAATCTTCATTTATGATATCACTAGTAGGCTGTGCTTGGATATTTTGACACCATTTTGTGAAAAAGCATTCGCGAGAATAGTAGAAGATATTAAAAGGAAATTTGTAAGAATGGTAGTAGATATGAAGACCACCGACTTAAAGTGAGGTAGTAGATGGAATTGAGCCAAAAAATTGATGTTAAAAATGGTCAAGGACAGAGGAAGGCATTAACGGATCAAACTAGTCGACCGGCACGACCCAACCAGGGACGGCATGTCAAGGCCAGCATGAGGGATGGAAAGAGGTCAACCAAGCCGGCACAAAGGTCACCCAGCACGGCCTGTGCCAAGGGTGCTCATCACGGACTATGCCAAGACCATGGTTTGTACCAGAGGCCCTACAAACTATGCCAACTCTTGATGCCTATGTCCCATGTTTTCGATCCACTCCAAAAGAATGACTAAGTATTGGGACGGACTCTTCCATTTCACACCATCTGCGTTGTTTCAAGTCAATAATGAAAAGACCAGCCCAATGGGTGTGACGAATGATACGATATGTGCCATGTTACAGAGCAAAACGAGGATCAAGCTGATAGCCGTGCAGAACGACACAGGATGTGCACTCAGTGGCATCAAAATGGAACTCCAACCGAGAGTCCATGCTAGACGACATAGACCGCGCCAGCATGAGGCCACAGGTCGTGCTAGGCCGAGCAGGCCGCGCTAGCAAGAAGGGCACTCGGCTGGCAAGGATCGTGTGAGATTCAACAGGTCGTGCAGGTTGCGACTGTTAGGGTTTATTAGCCATTTTTTGGCCTTCTTCAAGGTCCAATTCCCTATTACTATATATATGGACCTTTGTCTGCTAGAGTTTATGTTTATGCCCATTTTTCATATTCAATAGTAGGGTAGAGTGAGAAAATACTTTTCCTTCTCTCTAGCTTGTTTTTCTTTCTTATCTTTATTTTCTTTTTTCCCAAAAGTGTCGAATCCAATGAAATACTTGGGTTCAATGCTTAGGGAGTAGTAAATTAACATGGAGTCCATATTTGTATTCATGTATGAATGTATATTTTGTGAGATTTATAAGATCTACCTATTTCTATGTGTTTTGTGATTATTATGTTGGCTTGTTCTTCATGATCCAAGAATTGCATGATTGTCACACTTAGTTGGCACACACGAAAGTTTACTTTCATGTTGTCGCACTATTGATAACCACTCCCCCCACGGAGGGAAACCTAGATGCGCTTAGGGGTAACGATGAGACCGGATCCACCTGGGTTTGTGCATATAGGTTGTCGTTGCTAACGTTACGATCAACCATGCACTAGTCCAATGAGTTGGTATGAAGGGTAGCGGGTAGAGGTAGATAAAGTAGCAAACTAGGGTTGTCTTTGCAACTCTAGAGTCATCGATAAGGTGGTTCTAGGAGGTCATCATCTTACCTCTCAAAAATACAATTTATAAGCCCTAAATGCTTCCTAACTAAAAGTAAGTAGATAGTGGCAAATCGGGGTCGTCCAAGAAGAAGAAAGATCTTCTTAAGGGCTCATGCATCATATAAGGGTGGATACTTAGTTAAACATAGATATACATATATATATAAGAAAACATGTAAAGAGGGGGATTTTGGTTGGTTTTTCTAAGTTATAAATGTAAAGACAAGACAACTAGCAAATCAAGGTAAATTTATTAAACATGCAAAAAGCTATTAAGAAGAGATTAAATCACAAATTATGGGACATTCGGCCCAAATGATTTGCTCTTCCCGGCCTCTTATCTATCCTTGAACCTACAACTTATTCAATACTTGAACTACTTGTTGCGAACATAAATCTTTTATCCTTCTTTGATAGTAGTTTACAAGAGTGAATTCGACATCTCTTTCAAAACCTCCCTAATGACCCCTTTAGTTGAGAAACGCCTAAAGGTATCCCAACAATGGCATTGAGTACGAAGAATCAAAAAGATTGGTAACACTTATAAACATTACACCATGTCTAAGCATTGAACCAATTCATACATTTACACAAGATTAGTCACGAACGTTCAAAGTTCATAGACCTCTCCTATTTTCTACACAAAATAAACATGACAAAGAGTTTGACATTATCTCATTCATCTAGCAATCATAAAATCATCATCATAATTAAAAGATCTAATTCATGCTCTTGGATTCCATATCAAAAGAGGGGAAAATTAGCTACTTTACAAGTAATCATACAAGTAATTCATATTCTCAAACTTCCAACAACATTAATGAATTCAAGAACCAACATTCAAAGCACAATAAATGCACAATAGCAAAAGAATTACATAGCTCTAAAGAGTTATGAAGTAATGGGCTTGGAAGCTTTAATCGATTGCTCCCAAGGCTAAGTTTAGCTACTATAATTCATACTAAACATCAAAAGAAAATCAACATAAATTCAAGATGAAACTAAGATGGAAAATGGAAGAAAACTAGGGTTTTGAGTTCTAAAATTGGGAAGAAGAAGAACGGAAAGAGAAAAGGATAAAGTGTGCTATTTATAGTAAAATAAAAAGGACAATTGATTCTCGCCACTCATTTGTCGCGACTCGCGACCAGGGTACCGTGGCTCGCGACGGATGCCAAAAATAGCATTTGATCTTTCTTTGTTCTTCTAGTCTTCTAGCTTCCTCTCCACTTCACTTATCTTAAAATATTCAAGTCTTCAAGTTTTCCAAGGATAAACTTCATGGTCTTCAGCGGTCTTTGGTCTTCAAGTCTCGATGTTATTCTCTCATCACACAAAATTGACTAGAAAAGTCATAAGAGCGTAAATGTTGCATGTAGCTCTCCGAAGAGAATTTCACGGTAAAACACAAGCTCTAGATGACAAAAGAGCCCAAAAGTGATTCCATAAAGTCCCAAAATATGCACATCAAATAGACACATCAAATCTCCCCACACTTGAACCTTACTCGTCCTCAAGTAAGAAGAGATTCAAGAACGCAAAGAGATCCACATATCCAAATCCTAAACTAGTATTCCCCAAATCGATAACTCAAAAAACTCTCAATATCACAAATCCCAAAATTAAGCTCAAATGAGAATTCACACATAACCCCAATTCCTACTCTACCCAACCATACCACATATCAATTCACTAATAACCATAAAAACATCTCTAAGTCCCGAATTGATAATCCCAAAATCCAATGGCATCAAGTAAAGTAAAAACCATGCCAAATGTTCAAATGCATGTTGCACTTCATACCAATGTATCAACCCCAAAATGAAGCATACCAAGAATCAAGAATTTTATAACTTACTTCATTTTCCTTGCTAAATTACCCAGTCCCAAGAAGTACCATGATGTTAGGCTACCCGATCCATCCATATGTCAACCTCAACCTTATGACTCCAATGCCGGCAAATGAGTAAAATTGTAACACATATTTTTCTTTCTCTCTTTCTCTCATTTTTCCTAGGAGATTTTTTTGGTTTTCATCCTAGCCACACATCATGTTTCTTTGGCTCACATCTCACACAAACATTTAGCCTCTCATTTTTTCCTATGCCGCCCTTTCTGGTTTTCATCCTATCTGTGCCCCCAACGTTGCCTAAATTTCCCTCTTGGGTTTTCAACTTAGCGTGCTTTCTTATTATTTTTGTTATT
Organism: Rubia peregrina; assembly: GCA_032355705.1. Taxonomy (NCBI): domain Eukaryota; kingdom Viridiplantae; phylum Streptophyta; class Magnoliopsida; order Gentianales; family Rubiaceae; genus Rubia; species Rubia peregrina. Next base: position 6,390 of record JAULKK010317387.1, read on the forward strand.
TTCATTTCCTAATTTTTTTCAAGGTTTTCATATTTTCATGTTTTTCCAATCAAAAATGCCAATAGGATAGGCTACTAAAATATGAAATCCAAGAGCATCCCAAAAACCAAAAAGATCCAAAACAAAGAATATCTGAAACCAAAACCATCCAAAGAAAATAAGTCTAAAGCTAAATCCTCTCCCCACACTTAAAATACTACATTGCCCTCAATGTAGGCAAAACAAGGTAAAAATAGTATAAATCACAACGGGGATGAAATAGCTCACAAAACTTAGACTGGGGGCAATAAATGCTAGGACATGGAACCGCCATCTTTCTAGCGTTGTCGATACTGGGCCATCCACTCCTCAGTCCTCTGACGCCGCTCGCTGGGCCTTGCTGCTCTGAGATCCAGGCCCGAGTATCCCATATGATAGATGATTAATATCCTCATCCATCACTATAAAGCTCCGCATGATGAATAAGATAGTGTCTAGGATCATGCCTTGCAGTCTGGAGTAGAAATCTAAGGGCGGTTATGGAAATTGGTTGTGCCTGCTATTTTCATGCATCAACTTAGTGTCAGATAAGGGTGGAGATTGTGGTGCACCATGTGGCGAGTGGTGAGTGAATGATAGTGCACCCTCATCCATCTAAACCAGCTGTGGCGGGAACTTCTGGCTCCCGCTGAACGTCTGCTCACTGCACATCTGCATCTATCATCAAGTCTTTCACAGGTGTGTCGGGCTCCAGCTTAGTTTGTTGGATCTGGGGGGCTTCATAAATGTGACACCACTCTTCCCGTAAAGCTAGTGGTGTACCCGAGAACATCTGTATAGTTGATGAGGCGGTAGTTTTTCATCCTGGCCAAGGAGATGGGGTATGAAATGCCTAACAGCTGGAAACCATCTGGAACAACAAGGTGTGGGTGCTCTTCCATGAGGGTGATCATACCTCTCATGTAAATCTCACCCTTTGGCTTCTTAGAGACACCTATGACCCTCGTCATCCACTTCTCAGCTTATTTCCCGTATAGCTTGTCCCCTCACTTATCAACTGGCACAAGTAATAGATGTTCTCATTGGGCTAGTTTCTTGGCTCAACCTGACAAAGTAACGTGCTCGCTAAGAATTTATACGCAAATATGAAAGTGGGATGGATGATGATGTTGCTCTTGTCCCTAATATCTCTCACCTCTCTCATGATGGTGTACCAAAACTGTATGTCCTCTTGAATATCTCGCTCCAGGGCCTGTGGGTCTGATCCCACCTTAATCTACGTCGTGTTCCACCCAAAAGTGGCCTCATTCTTGGGTACAATTATCCCCTGAGGGATATCATCAAGGTGAAAGCTGAGGAATCTACATGGCTTCCCACCCCCGACACTGCACATCTTGACTTTGGAGAGGAAATCTAGAGCCGCATGTAGGTTAGGACACTCTTGCCCATAAACCCCTCTAGTCTTCCTTTGGAAAGAAGGCAGCAGACTAGCTCTCTCAGACCGAGAGCATCCAATGTTGTCTCATCGACAAAACTAGTCTCCTAAATCATGCGGGTGGCTAAGATGTCCGACCTCTCCGTATAGGCTCCGGTAAACAAGCTCAAACCCATAAACCTCTGTAGTGGTGGCACCGGGGTGGGTTCCGGAGGTGGAGGTGGGGCAGAAGGACCTGCATTCCGAGAAACTCTAGGTCTCTTTGGAGCCATGTATATCAAAACAGTAACCAACGCTAACCGTATAAAACATAAGACATAGAATCATGTTCTTTCACTTGAAATTATCACACAAAAATCTGTAAAATATAGTAACAAACATCCAAGAATCATTGTAGAATTTAGAAATCAAAGTTACAATGATGTATTCGACACACTACAATCAACAAAAAGTAACTATAAAGATGCAAGAGTGTGTATATGTCTATCAAGTACACTCCAATGATTTTGCATTTTAAATAAATCATGCATAAACTCAAATCTTCAACAATTAGAGATCATCACATAGCCCAACATCAAATATGCAATATCTTTATGAGCACATTTAGAGGTAATAGGTATGTATCATCATGTTTAACCAATGTCGAAATATTCAAAAATTCAAGACCTAGGCTAAACAAGAATAATCCAATTCTACAATTTTCATACCCAAAATGAAGCTATGAACATGGCATCAATCAATCCCAAATCATGCACTCATCACAAAAAATGTTACACAATATTCCCAATTCTCCTAAATTAAGAAAATTACCCAACTATCACAATTCCTCAATCTACATACAAATCGCAAAGGAAACAAGAGAAAAATGAGGAATCTTACCAATTAAGAGTGTAGGAGGATGAGGAGAACAACCCCACAAAAATTCCTAGGTTCAATCAAAGGGAATTCGAAAATTCCCAAAACCTAGGTTTATGGAAAATTTTCAAATTCATACAAGTTTTTGGTATTTGTGGATTATAGTAAATGATTGGAAATTGTTTAGCGAGTGGTTTTCGGCCAAGGAATGGGTTAATTTTGTGGCTGGAACAACATTTGAAGGTGGTCTAGGACTGAGGATGGCGGAGATGGATGAAACGAATGAGGGGAAGATGACATGAACTACCTTTTTAAAAGCTGCTCTGAACAGGCTTCGCGACTCACGACATCCTGGTCTCAAGTCACGAAAAAGAAGTCAAAAAGGCACTCAAAGTCAACCTAAGCGTTGCAATGTGTAACAATTTTGTCATTACTAGCGATACAATGTCGCTACACGAGACAGATCTTTCGCGATTCGTGAAAGTTGGATGGGGAACTAAAAAATTTAGAAATGTTTCTAATTTCATCGAGTGTGTGGCAAAAGTGTCGCAGCTAGCAAAAATTTGGACTGGAAGCTCAAAGTCTCAAAATTTTATTCTGATTTTGTCGCGATGTGTGACCAAAGTGTCGCGACTCTCAAATAGTCTTTCGCGAGTTGCGAAATTGGAACCTATAAGTTCACAATTTTCACAAGTTTTTCAAATTAGGTTGCGACTCGGGACCAAACCATCACAACTCACGAAGTCTGAGTTTGGGAGTCCAAAATTTTCAAAAATCTTTCTGATTTGGTTACAACTCGGGAAGCCTCTGTTGCCAGTTGCAAATAAGATGGACTGGGAAAGGTAGAAATCCCCTGTTCTTTGCGACTTGCGACATATATGTCGTGACTCGCGATGAGCAGGCCTTGCTAGTACTTAGAATTTTTTTAATTTACCGAATCTCCATACGTTTCTACCTTTCTTCACCCATCCATCCATTTCCATGCTCTTAAATTTGCTACAAAATCAAGGAAAAACACACCCTTAAAAAGATGAAGGCAAAATAATGAAAACAAAGACAAAAACTCAAATTGAAACAACATCAACGGAAAATCACGAATGATGATCCAGATGATCAAAACCAATTTTATTTAACGTTGTTGGCACGACCTACCTCCTTTCTTGGGCTTACTCACAAAATGGATCAAGAATATCAACATCTTCCCTTTTTCTAGTACAAAACTCTCGTGGTAAGGTTTCAAACGTTGTTTGTTGACCTTGAAGGAATTGGACTTAGCTCAATCCAAGATTTCCACCGCACCATGCAGGAATACCTTTACCACTTCAATAGCGCCAATCCACCTCGACCTAAATTTACCTGTCGTCTCGAAACGAATATAAATAAAGGGTTCCCCCCCTCCCGAGTCAGTTTAAGCTTCTCAAGTTTCCAGTGAATACCAAGATCCTCTCTACCCCCTCCCTCTTATCCTCTAACAAAGGTATGGATTTTTACTAATCTAGTGCCTAAATTATTGTAACTATTATTTCACCTTGTTTAACCTATGCTCTTTGTATGGGTTGTAATTTTCTTTTTCTAGTTCTAATATAGATTTGTAAGGGTGTTGAGTTTTCTTACAGACTTGTTAGGGTTTGTTTTAAGATGTTTTGTGTAATATTTTATTTGTACTATGTCATTCTTTCTGGGAAAATGAGTTTTTTCCCATTGTTATCACTGATGCATGCAAAATTGGTCTCCAGCCGCACGTCATTCGGTTGATGCGAATAGCGTGCGGCGTCATACATTCTTATTCCATGTTAAGAATGAGACATCGCTAGCGTATCGATTTTTCAATTGGTAATACCGATGTACTAACGAAGTTTCATTGAGGCATTTAAGTTTACATTACATTTCTTTCCGCGACCTCGATTCTACATTAGTTTGTATATTGGTCAAGATGACTAACCGACCACGTCGCTAGTACATGTCGACTTAACCAATGGTTCAGACCAACATGTTCCTTTGACACATGGCCGACGTTGCACATTGTTTTCGTAATAATGGAAGATAATAATGGCTAGTGAAGGATCCTTTAATTGCCCCTTCTTCCAGGTATTTTACCATTTAACATATATACTTACTAATACATACATACACTTTATCAAAAAATAATACAGTTCTCCGCACAACAAGAAACCCTGTACTTGTGGTTTTCGAGCTTGAACACCATACAATGGCAGAGGATAGCCTGAGTTTCCACTACACTTTGAAGCAACGAAACTTTAGAAAAAAAACTCAACTTTGGTAAGGACTCAAAATATTCAATGAATAAAAGCATGAAATTAATAGATTTTCACTAATTGTTTTTAATTACATATTTATATATTCATGATGATTTTTTGTCCTGAATAAGTACTTTGCGAGGGAAATAGTACCACTTCTCCCTAATGAGAATACCCTCGTTGTGCTTAGGTGCTCTGGGAGAGATTGGCGAATGAACTACTTGGAGGCAAGGGAAGATCAAGGTCCTATCCCCGAAGGGTTTTGCCAAGTTCCTTTCTGACAACAACCGAAAGATTGGGGACACCTTGTTCTTCGAGGTGATAGAAGTTGGGGTGTTGATTGTCTTCAAGGTTATCATCATGCTAGGGGATTGAATTTATTGTAATTTCTAATATGATATTGGAACTGAAACAATTATTATTTATATTCAAAGTTTTATGTACTAATTTATAAGGATTTGTAAGGATTTTTAGGATATTTTAATGATAAATATCTTTCTAATAATTTTACCACCTAATTTGAACAATATGTAATTGACTATATGTGGGATTTGATCTCAGCATGATTTTTAAAACCATTTCCAACCATACCATTCAACACCATTTCCTATTTTAATTCAAAAACATTAAACGAATACTTTTGTTGACTGAAATTAATCTTTTTTATA
>JAULKK010317397.1:0-11584 GCA_032355705.1 Rubia peregrina
TTTAATTAGCACTGGTATTTTGAAAATCGGTGCAAAATTTTAGCAAGTTTTTTCAAATTTTTTGCAGGCGGATTAAATTTTTAAATTTTTAGCACATATTTTTTTAATTAGGACCAATTTTTTTTTAAAACCGGTACTAAATTTTGGAGAATTTATTTAATTTTTGGCAAGAAGATTGAATTTTAAAAAATTTAGCACCGTTTTTTGAAAATCGATGTTAAATTAACATCGGTTTTTAAAAAATTGGTGCTAATTTATTTAAAACCCGGTGTTAGAGTGGTGTCCTTGTGGTAATGAATTTCAATATAATTGTTAAATTGTGCTATCTATCTAACATAAAACATTTACATAGGAAAAAAAAACTTTTTATTAACTGCAAGGGATTGAATATTCAATACTACATGTATGTTTTCTTAAAGTAAAAAACTGAAATGTATTTCAAAATAATGAATGGAAATAAATGTTGAGATTAGAATAAAATTTATAGGGTTAAAAGTAAAATACATTGATGGAATCATTAGAACGTATCAAAAACATTTATAGCAGAAAAAATATATAGTAAGAGAATAAATTATAATAATGAATCGTTGGACTAATTTCAACTTTATACAAGGAGTATTCTAGAAAGCGCCGATCATCAAAATTGTATCGGTGATAATTACTTTTTTTTCTTTAAAGTTAAATCACTTTCGGTGAAAATTTATTGACACCTCACACCAAATCTCTATATGCAAATCACATCAATGATGCAATTGACGTGATAATTACAATTTTTCACTTGCAATTGCAAGAAAAATACATAAATAAAATTAAGTATTTTGTTTGTTTTATAGATTTCTCACTTGCCTATTATGATGTGAAATCTATAGATAAACCACGTCTCAATAGACAAATCACATGAATAATGTGATCGATGTGATAATTACAATTTCTTATCTATCATTGCAAAGGAATCACATAAATAAAATTCAACATTTTGTTAGTTATGCGTATCGTGACATGGAATCAATAGATAAAGATTTTCCATATTCAGCTTCATTTTAATAATTACATTGTGCCATCTATCTAACATACAAAATTTTACTCTACGGTATATATTATTTTATTAAACAAAGGCACAAAAATATATAAAACTATAATAAAATCTTCCGTTAGACCGACTAACGGTTAGACCAATCACAAAAAATCTCATTTTAATAACTTTTATTGTCAAATTATAATCATTCATTTGTTGCGATACATTTTTAAAAAAGTTTAAAATTATAGGAATTTTGTTACAATAAATAAAAGCAAACATAAAACTACTCAATTAGTATAATGGTTAGTCGGTTTAAAACAAGATTGAGTGCTAATCTTGTCTGATACTACCCATGCTGAACTTCATAACTCTTATAAGGTCATCAATTGTTTAGAATATGAATTAGGGGTTATGCTGATAACTAGGTAGAATTAAGAAAGAGGGAGTATTAAAAATAATATGATCTATTTCCATGTGATTGTGAAACCATTTCCAAATTTGAGATGCAATTGTGAATTCTATGAATAAGTGTAAGAAATTATTATAATGCAAATGGAATACACATTTAGTTAGAGGCATTAGAAATTCCAAAGTATGTAATTTTGATAATAGGGACTCATAAATTATTCAGAAGCTTCCATGATAAGGAGGATGCTCTCAAGTCTCAGAGTGCCTTTTTGAGGATTTTTAAGAGAGATTGGAGACTCAGACTAGCGGGAAAAAACTTTCATAAGAACGGTAAAACCTATATGGTGGCGTCGATAGAAGAACATTCCGTCGTGTTTTGTTATGTTCATTTTTTGGTGATCTGATGGTGTTGGTGTTGGTTTTTAGGTGGTGATGTTTGTGTTGATTCGTATGTGGTATTGACTCGTGGGTGATGGAGGTGGTATTAGTGTTAGAGATGGGATTGGTGGTGGTAATGGTGTTAGTGGTGGGGATGGTGGTGTTAAGCTTCTCGTTTGCAAGCCATTTTGACCCGCTTTTTGTTTATACATTGCGGCACTAGTTTCAACATTAAAAAGATGCATCATAAGCTTTCCCAATGGCGGTTAAACAACCGCTGTGAAGTAGCACCCCATACATGACTAAATTACCAATGGCGATGCCAAAATAGCCATGGAATGGGCAAACTTTTGTCATAAAAGCCCACACCCTTCACTTGGTTTTTATTTCGGTTTTTGTGTCTTGCTTAACCGAAGTCAAAAGAGGCGCAATTGGAAGTAGGTTTTTAACTTCAATTTTTCAAGAGGTAATTACCAAAGTTAGATTTCATCAAGTGCCAACATTTGGCTTGTTTCAAATGCCGATTTTAGGTGAATTATTAACTCCTTGTAAAAACTAAAGTGTAAAATGTGTTTGAAAAAATACTATGAGTGCGACCGACATTGTTTCCCAATCGTTAGTTCATCATAAGAAAATCAAACACTCCATGTCCCAACCATTTCTACAGAGAAAGAAATGGCTGGGAAGAATTTGAAGTGGGCTACGTGTGTCAGTCAGCTTAGCCACATGGGTCATTTTTTGAAATTTTAACCCAAAAAATCTGATTAATTAACTAAACCTTTCCCTCCATTTTTTCACTATTCAGGGGTATTCTAGCCAAGGAATATGCGCCCAGTACCAAAAAAAATGTCATTGTTCATCAATAAAAATACAATAAAAATGGAAAATTTTACAGCCACGCAATTGCTTTTACAGCTCACAAGTGCCTATAAATACATTGCATTTACAACAAACTTAGCCATTGAAATCCGAATCCCAACTTACAAAGTTCAATAAGTTCATATCTAGCCTAGATTTTTTTTAAAAAAATCTTCTTTGTTCTTACAAAAAAAAACCCTGAACAGATTCAGAAGAAATATGTGAATGTGTTAGGGGAATCCTTAGATCATGTAAGTTGCATCATGGAGCCCTCCAAAGCATCCCAACGGAGCTGGTTGTTCCTCTGATGTTCACATCTTTCCTTTCATCACCCAGTTTTTTTCTGGGGCAACATTCAGGTCAAAAACTTGACGAACAAGGAGAGACAACATCTTGGGGAATTCATTTTGGAGCATCAGAAGAATGGGAGAATAAAGCACACAAAGATGGTCGAGGAAAAAACTCTTTTCAATTTTTCTATTCGAACCATAAGCACAATATGGTCATGTGTAAGAGCCTGGGTATAAGACAGCCACTGAATTGGCGTCATCAGGTGGTTGGCCATCATCCACACAACAAAATCAATATCAATATGGAGGCTTTAAAATCCTTACTTACAAATTCAAGGAGAACTATTAGAGGGATAGTACATGGGCTACATATAGGGATGAGCATCGTACAAATGGCTGTAGCATCGACAACTATAAAGAACCACACAAACAAAATCAAACCAGTTTAAACCACTCAAAACAAAATCTCAAGGTTGGTTTTCCATTTATCTAAGTTAAATGCACAGCTCCAATTTAGGGAAATAGACCACATAATCCATATAGATGAGAAATGGTTTTATCTATGGAAGAAAACAATTAGGTACTTATTAGCACCCGATGAACCTGAGCCATATAGAACATCTAAGCATAGATCCCACATTCCAAAACTAGTGTTTATATGTGCTATGAGTAGATCCAATTTTAGTGAGGATGGGAAAATTATCTTAGATGGGAAGATAGGGATTTTCCCTTTTTGTACAAGAGCGGATTATCATAAATAAGAGCAAAAATAGGCCGGCAGAACACTGGAGTTAGTTCCAATTCTAAAAATTACAAGGGACATGATATAGTACAAGATACTTTAAGAATTTATACAAGAAATCAAGGCAAAGTGACCACGGAACATGAGCAAGGTTATATTCATATAGAAGGACAATGCTATGCCACATATAAAAAACAATGATCCATATTTTCTGGGTGTGGCAAAGTTAGATGATTTAATATCAATTTAATAAGCCATCCAAATAATTACCCTGATCTAAACATATTAGATCTAGGGTTTTTTTTACTCTATACAGACATTACAAGAAGAACAGGTGGCAAGAAACATTGTGAACTCCTTGGAGCAGTGCAAAGTGCGTACAAAGGAGAAGATGCACCAACACTTAACAAAGTGTTTGTTACTCATCAAGAGGTAATGTTAGAGATAATCAAAGTACAAGGTGGAAAAAACTACAAACTTCCGTACATGAATAATCAGAGAAGGGATATTGCCAAAGATGGTGAATGTGTGGTGTGAGGGACTGAACGTGTAAACTGGACATTCTGGGGTTGGGTTATAGGCATATTTTGGAAGCCATTGAACATTTTTCTCTTGGTGTGATCAAAAATTTCAAAGCCAAACCCGATTAATTGTAATGGTATGCATGAAAACCAAACTTATGTTTCAAAAGTGTTGTTCATTTAATTTTTTTTCAATAATATTTTCTTTTCATAACAAAAAATAAAGGGAATATGCACACTGCAACAAACACCATCAAATGCACATTCAGCAAACTCATAAACAGAACAAGTACTAGGGAGATGCATAAACTTACTACACACACAAATTCAAAGAAACATGAAAGATGCTTAAACTCAGTAACTCAAAAACAAAGAAAGACCACACCAGGCCAGCACCATCAATAAACCAATCACTAGTAGAAACCAGGCCTATTAAAAGGGTTCCATCGGACTAGAGAAGTCACTTTAGGAGTGACTGTCGTTCCTTTGATCTTCTGCTATCAAAGGCGGTTCCAAGAACCACCATTGAGTGACAAGGATCAATGACAGTTGATAAATGCCTTTGATCCTTCTCAGAAACCGCTTTTATTTAGTTATGAGCTCGAAACTTCAACTCCGACAGTCAGACAATCGGTTTTGTTTCAAACGTAAAACAGATTACCCGACCGTCGTTTAAGGTTTTGGTTCCGATTGAGGAATTAATTTTTGAGTTTCAATTGTGGAACTATTGGTCAAACGGTAGCAGGAGAAATGCTGTTATGAATCTGGAACGGAGTCAGGCCCTTAGGAATCGTTCCTCCATCAGGGACCAATTCTGGAATGACACTTGTATATTGATGCAGTGGATTCATTTTCTAGCAAAATAGTTCCGAGTCCGGAACTATTTCTGCTCTTAATGTTCCGATGGAGGAACATGAAATCAGATATATTTATATATAGATAGATTCTTGTTCCTCAATCAGACAATATGGTCAAAAGCATAAATTTCATTACAACCCGTCTTTTCAAAAGTCTCTACAAACATATCCCAATTGTAAAAAATATAAGTGATGATGATACTAGATATAAAAAATTTATAGACTAAACTAACAAAACAACAATCTATAGATAGGAATAGAAGCCATCAAAACTCAATTCCGCACAACAAAGTTATCAATAGCCTCTCATTATACCACATTGGGATTCCCAATTGAAGAGGAGCGTGAGTACATGAGATACCTAGCCAAGAAATTTCTAGCGTTGTTGATGTCATCTTGTGAATAAGGCTTGACAACTTTTGGAAAAATCTGTGAAACAACCAAAGTGACCAAATAAGAATTGGGACAACAAGTTACATTGCTTAAGAACATTCTCGAAATATTTATCTTAAAAACTCACTTCTTTGATCTCAAGGTAATACTCACGCACATGTGTGACACACTCTGCTGCTTATAGCATTATGTAATAGCCACATTTCCATGTATTTTCTTGTTTCTTATACTAATAAATACAATTTAGAGTAACATATAATAAATAACTAATAACTAACTAGAATTTTGCGACATGAAAAGATAATCACACCTTGATTTGTATTAGGTCCAATCCCTGATCGCCATTATTCCCCCGACCTTTGATAGAGTCACTCAATATTTTAACAAATGCATCGGACAGTTAGTAGTAAAGATGATCCATCCAGTAAACGTGCTTCTTGTCGAGGAGAGTAAAGATTAATCTCCAATTGTCCCTACATCAATGTAGAAAAATATAAATATATATATTGTATTCATGGATTAGCTTTAAAGACATGAGTGTGTATCGATCACCTTTCAATGTACAGTGAAACGAATAATTTTTTATCCATTCGTCGAAGGCTTTTGTGAATGTAGTCAATCCTATCCTGAAAAGTACACTCGATTTCTTGAGTAAACACTAGGCACAAATACCCTATCCAAACCTTTTTCTTTCGGTTAGTAAAATAATACATGTAACTTTGAGATGGAATTGGATGTCATCAATTAGGAAAAATGACCTCAAATTATTAATAACTTGCACAAAGCGAAATGATGAACTACTTACACTAAGTATAGAGACATTATCGTCTGGTTCACTTTGTCACACCTCCATAGATATTCAAAGTCAGTCCATGATGTGATGATTTCTCTCTTCTGACTGAATACACATTCATTTCTCGAGAATAAGTAAGCTGAATTCCTCTAGTGTTTGACCATGGAATCATATAAGACATTCACAAAATGTGGTGACTCTTAAATAACCTGTACTCGGATGATAGGGGGTTTCGTAGTATTTTCTGCCTCAACGATTGGTTTAGATATCGTCATTGGTGTCTCCTTCAAATAACGATATCTGATGGGGTTCGTGTAAATGAGGCGACGAGGCCATAGAAGAAACATACCCCTTACGGATCCCACTCGATTGTAGTCGGATTCTGCAATGGTAATGGGGATTTAAGGACCTTTGAGTTTTCCATTGAAACTCCACAAATGCCATCACCAATTCGAACAGAATGATGATGCCGCATTGACTCGTGTAGAATTTTGTCGGCAATGTGTAGTGGCCTATCCTTGTCACCTCGATCAATGTATATCTCACACAAATGTGATGTCTACATTCCGAGGGAGAACATACATATTTTAAAATGAATTTGTCATATAATACCTATTAATGAAATAATTTAATTTGACCAATCTTGTTTGGGGTTAACATAAAGGCATTGACCTCAAACTATCGGAGTGACCGACGAATTCGCCTCTTCCTTGCTCATCCCCCCATTGATGGAAATTTTAACATCCCTTTCGAAACTTTTTTTTCACTATTTAGAGGGCCGCTAATCCATATCCACTACGGCTCTTCCAGTGAGGTGTTTTGTTTTTCAATGCATTACTTTGTTTTTTTTGCCCTCGTGCCCTAGTTTTTAGGATGTCACAACCAAAGTTCAATCTAGAGACAAATAAAAAACTAATTGAAATCACTTATATTTTCCTCATTATCCAACGTTTCCCTCTTATGAATTTCCCAACTATCCAGTTGAATATGCATATAGGACAACCATGTACGATCACCCTTTTTGCTAGAGAATATGTAATCTCTAGACAACGTGTACTTGTGTTCTCTCCAAATCTTTAACAGCATGGCCATTGCTTTCTTCTTCAAATCATTCAAATTCGAACAATCAATCTCAAATGGCTGCTATAAAAAGTATACAAAATCAATATCAAATACATGCACCTCAATTTACTTTTACCCTAGACATAAGGATAATGTTAGAAGCATAAGTAAAGTAAGAAATGCTAGTAGGTACCTTGAATTTGATCCAAATGACGTCTTTGTATTCTGTAGGGACCTTGTGTCAGTTATCGTACTTGATGTCTACCCTTGTTCTACCCATTTTTCCTACCTAACTTGACCACTTAGCATGCTATTCGGACAAACATTTTTCCCATTGGTCGAATGTTAACAATGTTGACTCCTTCATTGTTATTCTACATTCTAAAGTTCTACAGTGTGTCCTAGCTATGACGGCCTCTGCCGACCCCTCTTTTTCATCATCTTCATCGTCGGTTGGATCGGAGAGTCCCTCTAGCAAACCCGTTGATTCTTCTCGAGCCCTTTTCCTTAACAATATAGTACCTATGGAAAATCAATGTATTCCACTTAGAAATCAGTACAACACAATAGAATACAATACAAAAGAGGAAACTATAAGCGGATCATAATAGCACACACCATTTACATATGTCTTAGGATGAAATTTAAACGGGTTTGTAATTCATAAGCTAAATCACATAAAAAAACACAACACCAACACTGTTATTTGCACCTTTCCAACAATATATGGATACTAGATGTCGAAATGATGAAGGTAGAAAATTAGCCTCACCTTGTGAAAACCCTAACCAAAATCTTAGCTTCATCATGTTGTTTCTTCAGAGAATATATCTTAGAAATGAAGAAAACTAGGGTTTTAGGACATTGTACAATGAGAGTGAGAATCTATGAAATATTTGACAAGAATTTTGAAGAAGAAAGTGTTTGAAGGATGTTTGGAGGAAAAACGCGAGGGAACTCACACTCAAAACAAATGGGTATTAATTACTCATTTGAAAACCGCCTTTATTGCCCTATTTTTTAAAGCCAGGAAATGTGTTTCGAACTCGAAATTGTTATCAGATAAACTAATCCAAGATTGGAACTACATTGTTTCTTTATGAAATATGACAGACTTTGTTCCGAGCTCGGAACTCACTCTCCTATATATATATTAAAAAAATGTGAATCAGGTTTCATAACAAATTACAAACCCTAAATCCTTAAATTCGTATTTCCCCTATATTTGCAAACTCATAACCCCAACACATTCTTATCCTAACCATCTCTTACAGTGGGCCCTAGATATCGTGGTGGTAAATCGAACGGCGGACGTGGGAATGGGTTAACGAGTAGCCAACAACCGACTGAGGAGCAACCTGAAACTGTAGAAAGATTCTTCAATCCAGATGCCGAGCAAAGGTATGTGGCATTCAATCATAGAAAATGCACTAATCCAAAAGTTATTCATGCATCGGATGTCATGCCACCAAATCTAGGGCAAAGATGACCATTCTCCCAATCACTGTGGGGAAAGTAAGGAAGTGCAAAATGATAGATATGAAGTTCATTATGGTAAGGGAGAACAACCCCTACTACGTCATTTTTGGAGACCAACATTAGCACTCCTAAAGGGCATGGTCTTCACACTACACCTGCTCTTGAAATTCCCTACCCATAAGAGAATAGAAGATGTCAGAAGAGATTTAAAAAGGCCTGAGAATACCATCAGTTTCCCTCAGAAAATGCAAAAGGGACAATTTAGGGTCGCCGCCACTGAGACACGTCCAAAAGATACACGTTGTACGGTTGGTGACAAGCGGGAATAATCCTACATTTTTTGATGTAGAGGTTTTGCTTGAGAAGGCCAACATTGTGCAAATAGGGTGTGAAGAAAAAGTTGATAGAGGTGTTGAGAAAAAGTTCTATGACTCTGCTTAGAAACCGAATGACATCATGAGGGTGCTCATGGAAATCAGGTGCCATGCACTCAAAGTGGCACCAACGGATAAACCTGATAAAAAGAAAATGATGATGTTGGGCAAACAACACAACAAATAAATCAATGGGGAAGTTGATGAGTTGGTCGCACAAAGAATATAGAAAGAGGTACTATATCTGGTATGGATGGAAAACCTAGTGTTGGTCAAAAAGATATATGGAAGCTAGAGAATGTGTGTAAAGTATACAGACCTCAACAATCTATGCCCGAGGATTGCTACATGTTGTCTTCCATTGATCAAAAGGCAGATGCCCTTACCATGTTTCTGATTAAATGTTTTTAGGATGTGTATAAGGCATTGTTGATACCAGCCCAATATGCACCTGAACCTACAAGACAGTCAGAGAGAGGTTAGGCAAACCAGCCCAGGGTCGTGCCTGCTCTGAAGCTCCCCTTAGCCATAACAGTCATGTAGAAGTGTATCTAAGTGAATAGTAGACTGATAGGAAAATCTCACCTCGTGTCTTACACTCTTCCTCATTATATGTGGTTTGGTGGCTGATGGGACTATAGTTGTCCCATCAGCGCCCTTCAAAATGCTACATGTCATGTCTCACACCCAGGTATCATCCCTGGATACGCAGGTAGCACCTTCCTATCTTCTTTCTGATTACTAAGCCGCTAGACCCATACATTATCAAGTCCCTCAAGCCAATGGCCTGACCAGGTATATGGACATGCTGGCCAATGGCTGAAACCAGCTTTTCCTGCCTTTAAACCATGACTACCAGAGAGCAGGTAGTCTCCCAAGGAGCAGGTGTCGTCCCTAGGAGCTACTTCCGCATTTTCTTGGTATTCTGGTGATTCTTTTTCAGTTTTTGAAACCGCCATCCAACACGATATCCTTTTCATTAACGCACCCATTGGCAGTTATGCTACCTGTATGGATGTCCACCACGTATCCCGTTCAGATGGATTTTTGCACGCTGGATGTGTAACCTTCGTTATCATTAATTTTTTGTCGCCCTGTCTATCGAGGGAATGAACTGCATTTGTTTATTTTATCTTCCTTTTCATTTTTCCTGTTCATATCCTTCTTCATTTTCCTTTCGCCACTTCCCTTCTCTGTGATTCCATCTGTGTATTTCCGCGCGGCGGCCACTTGATTCTCCGGTGACCTTTGACCTCCTTCCATGTACCCTTTCTGTATTCTCCTATCTTTCTTAATTCCATAATTTTACTTTATTACCATGGTTTCAACCGTCGATCCCACTAAATTAGAATTGTACTGCGACACCACTAACCATAAGTTCCGGGTAGCCTTTGGTATCATATAGGCCACCTTCAATGCCCAAAACACCATCTTTAATAACATCCATGACTGTGTTCTTCTCCCCTGAGTCAGCCTAACAGTTCTAGACGTGCCCGCGGGTATGATTGTTGTTTACCTCGAGATCCTCGAGCAATGTTGTCTTAGGTATCCTCTTTCTATCTTTTTCCAGGTAGTTCTAGCCTTTTACGAGTTAAGCCTACCCGAACTTCACCTGAATTCTGTTAGGGTTATTTTGGGATTTGAGATCTTGTGTTGCCTCTTTCGCATCTAGTCTTCTATCGCTCAGTTTCATATTTATTGCCATTCTGCCAGGATTTACCCGGACTAGACCTTCTTAAAGTTTTGACTGGATGTGGTCAAATTGTTGACCTATCTTTCCACCCGCATTCAGTGGAAGAGACAATTTGTCTTTGTGGATGAGGACCTTGTCCTTGGCCCCGCTGATGAGGAGAGTGTCACTTACCCCTCCGGGCCGGAAAGGGTACGGGGCTCTCGTCCTAGTGCTATTGAAACTTCTCATTTACAACCATCTATCTCACACCTTGAAGTCGTGAGTGTCCTGTGGGATCACCTCTTGCGTGATTTCATCCTCCACAGTGTCGGCCTGCTATATTTTCCTAACACCATCTCTCCCGGCGAGGGCCTCGTTGACTTGAGCGGTATTCACTACTTTAGCTAGGCTATTGACTATACCTGTTGCCCGCTATTGACTCAATGAAATATAGGTGCCAGAGGAACTTATAAAGGTCCTCTCTAAATTTTCTGACATATTTTCCATACCATCTTCTTTACCTCCTTCGAGAGAGATTGATCATAGTATTACTTTAAAGGTGGGTGCTAATCCATGTAAACTGAAACCATACATACATTCACATGCTCACAAGAACGAGATAGAGCAGCAATGGGAGGTCGTCGTCGTACCTCTCAAAGATGATATTTATAAGCCCCATTGCTCACTAAATACAACTAAGTAGATAGTTTGGCAAGTCGGGGTCGTCCACAGAGAAGAG
>JAULKK010317425.1:0-11580 GCA_032355705.1 Rubia peregrina
TTGGTAATTTGATTAATAATTCCGTCTATTCCTACATTAATCACCTCGTCGAGGTCTAGCAAGGGTGGAGTCGAGCGGCAAGACCACCACCACCGCGGGCCTCTACTTCTCCGGTAGCATCAATCGACGTAGACAAACAGGGCTTGACGGTTCTCCCGGTGAACAGGGCGGGGCGGTTGTGGTCAATGTCCAAGCTTCTTCCATTCTCCCGGTGAAGAGGGCGCGGCGGTTCGCGTCAATGTCTAAGGCATGGAGGTTCGCGTCGTTACGTGGTGACGCGCAGCTTCAGATTCGGTTCCTCAGCGGTGGTCCTCAGGCTCCAGATCGCTGGTGATACCAAAGATCAAAGAATACAGCGGCAAATACCCTCTTCTTCCATGACTCTGGTAAGCAAAGCAATCAGTAATTTCTCAATCCACGGTTCTTTCCTTTTTGTTGCTAATGGTTCAGCCTATTTGACTTATGATTAAATTCAAGTTTCATTAGAACCCTTCATCTCCAATTCTGTGACTGGGGAACAAATACTATTTGTGGGGATGTTCAGCCTATTTGACTTATGATTAATTTCAAGTTTCATTAGAACCCTTAATCTCCAATTCTGTGACTGGGGTTCGCTTGTACTTGGAAGGTAAAGGTTGCAATCATTTAGCTATTCATATGCAATATCTATCAACCGTTCGGAGGACCTTTCAGCTGACGGATGATCAAAGCAAGAACAAGTAGACCAACCAGTTGAACGAGCCTACTTCGAAGCAGTGAGCTGGAGCATATTCTCGCATGTCTGCACCAAACTGAGCGAGGCTACGCCAACGACCTGTGCTACCCTCGTGTTTGACCACAATTGGTAACTCTTACTGAATTCACTCAAGTAGAGATTGAGAGCTTTGCATTTCAATGCAATTTGATTGCTGTTGTTGGTGTTTGGCATAGGTGTTGTGGTGATCTCAATAGAAATCCTGAATCGCCTGAACTTATTTATGAAACTCAATTCTTGGAGTAGTTGTTTTTAGTACTTAATTGATCTGTTAGTACTGATACTCATCTACAACTGCTTGCAAGTGAGCACTGAAACATGAGTACTCTATGTGTGACTCAAAAGATAGATCTTGACTGTATTTAGTGTTGCGGACATTGTTGTTAGAGTATATAATCTCTGGTTTATTTGAATTATGATTAACATGTTTCTGTCCTCTCAGGTTGGTGGTGGCATGGGACGAACACACCGGAAGGAAGACACATTCCCTCGTTTAGCAGAGCCTCTGAGTTATTTGGAGAACCCACTCAACAGCCTTGCAAAACCACTTGAAGAGTTGCAGAAATCAGATGATCAGTTGCGGTCTAATTTTTTTGCTGTTGAATCTTATGATCAGGAGCTCAAAGACGAGACATGAGAAGTAGCATTATTGCAGATGGAAAGGCAGATAAAAAAAGTAGCAAATCGATGAGCTCGAGGCATCGGTGAGGCTGAGATGTTTGAGAGGCTCGAATAGAAGCAGGGTGTAGTATTTTCTTTTGGTAGTGTTTTATTTCTTCGCCCGTAGACTTAGTGTTGGATTGTATAAAGATAACGATTTAACTTTTCGCGTGCATTATGAAATAAAGTGCAAGCTAGCAACATTCATGTTATTGTTTCAACTAGCAGAAATCCATGAGTTTCCCTTTAATACTGATAAATCTGCAGCGACAGAAAGCATACTAAATAGTGTTGAAATAATACCAAGTGGGTATGAGGTTAAGAGAACCTGGGCAGCATAAGATTACCCAAGGAATGGCTAAATAGCAAAGTTGCAGAATAAGATTAACCAGAGTTCATTAATACAAGCAGTGCTGCAGAACAACTTCCAGGAAAACAACTTTGCTATGCAGTGTTTCTTTATTCAGAAAACTTGAAACAAATGGAAAGATTTTTCGGAGATATGGTTCTTTGCATACAAATCACAACTAAAAAAATTCTCATTTCAGAGGAGTAACACAAATCAACTTCAAATAGTAGAAGGTTCAATAACGACGAGGAACCGCCCCGCTCTGTTCACCGGGAGAACCGCCGAGCCCTGTTTGTTCGCCGGGATTCAATAACTACGAGGAGATGGAAGAAGCTTGGACATTGACAAGAACCGCCCCACCCTGTTCACCGGGAGAACCGCCGAGCCCTGTTTGTCGACGTCGATTGATGCTACCGGAGAAGTAGAGGCCCGCGGTGGTGGTGGTCTTGCCGCTCGACTCCACCCTTTCGGAGAAAACTCTCTCCGGATGCTTAAGTGCAAAAAGATAGGCCACCCTAGCCCCAAAATCTTTGCCAACCAGAAAAACCTGTTATTTGCACAAGCAAAAGAAAAGCTAGTTCTGGTTAATCTCTTTCTATAAGTCAGGATGTAGAATTTCAGAACCATGTCATGCACAAGCAACAATCCCATTGAGTGAAAAACAAAAACATCCTTTAAAAAATAGCATAAACAAAACAAAGGCAAATCAAACGGGAGGCGAAAACATCATGTCACAACCTAACACTCTGATACCATGTTAAATTATCTCGAGGCAAATTCAATCTCAACAGGGACAAAGGCTTATTTATGGCAGTTCTTGCTACAGTCACTGAAACAAGAAGAAGGCACAAAAGCCTTTCCACTTTTTCTTTGAAGCATCAAATCAAACAGATTCATATAAAGCCAAAATAGTCCATAAACATCTCAACTTCCTACCTAGAGATCTGCTAATCAGTAACAACAACATTCAAAAAATCCCATCATTACATCAAACATCCATTCAATCAGTAAACCAAACCAAACAAAACATAGTCATCAAAAAAAAGAATGTAAGAACCTTGGAAATGCCGAGAACATCAAGGAGAGAGAGGAGATCAGCAATGAAGTCGGCATAGGAGGCCTTCTCGGGCTGCGGCGGAGGATCGGAGAGGCCATAGCCTCTGTAATCAGGAGCAACGGCCCTGTAACCGGCTTTAGCCACGGCGATCATCTGGTGGCGCCAAGAGTACCATATCTCAGGGAATCCATGGCAGAAAAGCACAGCTGATTGGGACCCATTACTTTCTCCGGCCTCAGCTACATGGAGCTTCAGCCCATTGCTGACTTCAACATGCCTATGCTTGATCTTCTGATTATCCATTTGCTTGAAGAACACCAAGATTTTGGGGAAGAGACGGTGCTTTAATACTCGTACTAGATTCCTCAAATCCTGACATATATCACGACAATCTGGTGATGATTTCTAGATTCTTGTTTCATCAAATAGAATATACTCCTGTTTCTAAATATGGGCTCATTTTTCCTTTTTTTAATTTTTTTTTAATATTAGTAATTTCATTTTTTGGCAAAATTAAGATTATTTTCATTCATTCAATTTAATTTAATTTTTATTCTCCCAATGCAATCTTTTACACTCATTTTACTTTTTTTTTAAAAAGTGCTCATTGACTTGGTTTTTTTTGTATTAGCACAATTTTTAGTTTTGATAAAATTTATTTAATTTCATCCATTTATTTTATTTTTTACTTTTTAAATTCGATTACATCCACTGATTGCATTCATTTAAATTCAAATTTAAAGTTATAGTGTCACATACAAGGGAACATGGGAATATTACAAAGAATATTGTTTGATCATAATATTATCTTGTATTAGACCAGCGAACCGTTAAACAGGATGTTATTATGTAAATAATAGAATTTATAATTGGAATTGGTTTTTTTAAAGACAAAAATAATATGAAGGGCTATTAAGGCAATTATCAAAATGTGTTGGATGAAGACCCTACTTTCTCACTCTCTCTTCCTCTTTCTCCCTCGCTTCTTCTTCTTCTATATCGATTCACTTTGTTTTCTTCAATTTTGTCACCCTTGACAGTAGGATTCGCTCTATTTTGTGATATTTGATTGCGCAATTTATCCTCTACGTTTATTTACTTTTTTCAGTTTTATAACCCTAGTTTTTTCAAAATTTTCTCGATTATATATATGAAAATGATCAATTTCAAAGGGATTATGATATTTTTTTATTCGAATTGTTTTATTGTGATTTGGTTAGGTTTTGGTTGAATTTGATCGGATTATTGATGTATGGTGTATTTTTTGTTGTTGTTTGAAGATGAAAAAGAGAGTCTTTTCACTTTTTCTGTAGTTTTAATTTCATTGTATGTCATTTTATCGCAGTGATAATGTTTAGTACATTATGTTAGAGTTTTAAAAGTATATATCAATTTTATTTATGTTTATGCAATTTCAGTTGATGTTTACATGTATTTTGTTGAGCTTTATTTGTTGATGTTTCAATTCCAGTGACAATCAGCTCATAATGGCGAGATTTCATATTTTCATCATTAATTTGATCTTGTGTGCTGAGTTAAACTGATGTTAAACAAAGTTCAAGGGATGAGAAAGGTCAATAGTAGAAGGATTGAATTGTTTAATATTAGTGTAGTTAGAAAGATCTCTGTAGTGTTTGTCATAGTTTTGTGTTAAATGATAATATGTTAATGGTATTTATTTTTTTGAGTTGAGAATTATAGGTATTCTGGTGAGTTTTTAATGTTAAATTTGTCAGACCCATTTGTAAAATAAACAATGTTGAAGTTTTTTATTTTCAAAATAAAAGTTATGAAGGCTTCTGTTTTCACGTTGATGTTTTATGTGTTTTGACTTGATTTTTGTAGGGCTTCTATTGAGAGTGTTTCTGCACCTAGGGAGAGAGATATCATTATGATTATAAACTGTTTTTGCAAAGAGGTCCCTATAATTTAAGTCTATCTCTTGAAAGACGGTTTTCCATAAATTATGGAAAGACCAGAGATTTAAGTGCAATTTGATCACAAAAAGATGAAAATTTTGCGGGTTAAAGCAATTAAAATTTGGTTTATAAACTATTTGGGTAAACTCACATGTCTTTTGAGTTTTTGTTAGAAGCATTACATATTTATATGTTTTACTCTAAATTATATGTTTTACTCTAAATATGTAATGTTTCCAATACAACTAAAATGGAATTTTTAAAACCTTTTGAAATTGGATATATTTTTTCTAATGAATTCCTTATATTACAGATGAATATAACTTTTTCATACTATTTCAGCATTTCAATTAATAATATGTTAAATTTTTATGTTCTATCTTATAATTAGCTTGTATAGATTATGGTAAATTCTTTACTTTTTATGTATTTGAAAAATATTCTAATATTTATATTACATTATATCTAATTTAGTAAATATGAAGAAATTTGAATGTATTAGTAAAAAAAATTGATAATAATTTTTTTTATAAATCCCCTTCACTTTTGGTTCTGGATCCACCACTGTATGATCCCCTCTTAGCCTTTTCTCACTTAAACCCTTGGAATTTAATTTTTTTAATAATTTTAACTGTTAATATCTTTAAATGTGTAAAATAAAAAGTAATAAAAATTAGGAATATATTAAAAAAATACATTTTACGATAAATCTAAGCATTTTATTAGTTTAATTTGAGAAAAACTCCTATGAGACCGTCTCACCATAGCAAATAGTGAGATGAGGGACCAGACTAGAATTATTAGAGAATGGAGATAAAAACGAACGAGACATGATAGCAATTATAAGAAAAAATGGCTGAAATGGGTCTGAACGAAATAACTGCCATATTTCTGCCATTTTTTGGTAAGAAAATCCCCAAATCAAGGAATTTCGATCCGTCTCGAATTCAATTCGAATCCAAGCTCCTAAACACCAGATTAAAACTCGTAAATCACCAATCAAACCTCTGCAAATAACCGGATTGAGCACAGGTTTGAAAGCTCGGGTTTAGCATCAAATATGCATTTTTTACACCGGAATCTGCATTTTTGTGCATTAATCTGGTATGAACACAAATATGAAAGATTCTACAATCTGCGATGGTGAAATCATCGAGGTAATATGAAATTTGCAGTTTCAAATTTCTGTTTTCATAAAAAATAGCCAAAAAATTGAGAAATCTCATAAACGAATTTCATGAAGATATTGTTGTCATAACCGATAGAAAACAAAGCAATTCAAGGCAACGAAATATTTTTGTTTAGAAGAGAAAGCAATGAAGATGTTGAAACTGAAAATTCAACAAACTTACATTAGGGTTTGGATTTGATTACGTAAATATAGTTAAACACATAAAGTAACTGCATGAACACATGAAATAACGTGTTCATATTTTGTTAGATTATTCACCAAGTCTATAATTTGATTATATAGATTCTGTTAAGAAGATTTTGTTGTTATTAAATTTGCTGGAATATATGAAGTATTAAGCTAAACGCACGAAATTAGTGCATGAACACATGAAATACCATGTTCATATTCTGCTAGATAATTTCAATAAGGTATGGGATTCGATTAAATACACATTGTTAAGAATATTTTGGTAATTTTAAATTTACAAGAACATATGAAGTACTCCATCCGTTCCTTTACTTTTAGTCACTCTCTTTTTTCACAGTCTTCAATGATCATCTTTGGCCGTCAATATCTCTAACTACATATACCAATTCCCTCATAAAAAAATGGTATTTAGAAAATAGATGTTAAGATGAATCTAACAATATCTCACATGATATTTTTATCATATATATTAACTTATATTAATGGTCAATGTTTATTAAATTTGACTTTGAAAAAGTAGAGTGACCAAAACTATTAGGACGGAGGGAGTATTATGTTAAAAACACGGTGTAAAAGCATGAACACGTAAAGTAGCGTCTTCATATTTTGCTGGATAATTCGTCAAGGTCAATTCGAATTAATGCATTTTGTTAAGAAGATTTTGGTGTTTTTAAATTTGCTGGAATGGATGAACTATTATGTTAAAGACGTGATGTAATCGCATGAAGTAACGTGTTCATAAAGTGCTAGATTATTTGTCAACATGTGAGATTTGATTGAATGCATTTTGTTAAGAAAATTTTGGTATTTTTACATTTTCTAGAACGTATAAAGTAATATGTGAAATCGATGTAACTACATAAATACATGAAGTAATGTGATCATCTTTTGCTATATGATTCGTGATGATCTAGAATTTGATTAGATGCATTTTATTCAAAATGTTTTAGTATTTTAAAATATTCTGGAATGTATGAAATGATATGTTAAATACATGATTTAACCGCATGAACAGAGACACTGGATAGTCGAAGAGGAATCACAATTGAACAAAAACAGGTTGATTTATACGGCAAAAATGCAAAAAACTTAGAGCAGTTACACGAGAGGTTTTGAGGAGGTTTGGGAGAAAACGATGGGTTTTTGAAATAAAAACACTTTTAAAATGATTAATTATATAGCATATATAATTGCAGCTAAGTCCCTCTAACTAATAAAATTTCAAAATGGACTCTGGTCTCACCATAAACTTGGGTGAGACGATTTCACCCAAATCTTTGTATTCTAATTTATATCAACATTATTTGACATATATGAAACTCAAAATGAGAAGGTTAGAGGGAGACCCGTGAGTATAATAGCGTGTGACAAAACAATTACCGCTATTACTATTTTATGGACTGTCTCCTGCGAGATTGTCTCATGGTGAGACCAGTGACTAATTAAGGATTGTGGACCTATAAAACATGAGCAAATCAATGTTAGGGTTTAAAGTATAATAATTATTTTTTTCGGGGTCAAATTTAAAACCATCGTTAAAGAGCAAAGACCGAATTACAAAGTGCTAAAAAATGACACATTCCGACATTCGTCTACCTCATTCGCTGACGATAATCGACTGTCTCTAATGGCCTCCGTCGCTAGCAAAACTCGACATCTTTTACAATGGGCTCCTTTGTCGGAAAAACTCGACGACTTTGGGTTCTTCTTTCCGTAGATTCGATAGTCAGGTTGAATCAAGTTTGCCGGGAAAACTCGATGGTTTCTCCAGTGTCATCGACTGATTCTTCTTTTCGGTGATTCAAGTGTCAGGTCAAATTAAGTTTTGTTTGTCGGCGATAAAGGCGGTGTTGGGTTACGGATTTGCGACCAGGTCGTTGGAAGTCGTCGGCTTTTGGTCGTGTTTTTCCGGCATCGAATGGGGTGGATCTACGGTTTAATTTTCGGGTTTAAATTTGGGTCAAAATTTTAATTTCTGGATCGAAACTGAATTAGATTATTTTGAGCCTATTCATTTGGGAACTTTTCTTGTTGCCTAATCCCTAAATCTGAATAATAATTTCTGGCGTGAGTAGTTAAATATTAAATAAAGTATAAATTATAGTTTTTTTTTGTTTTTTTAAGTAAAAACGGATTTCATTTCATATCACTAGAAAACGTCAGGTGTCGTCTAATACAAAGTCGGGCAGGCGTAGCCATGCCTTCCGCATTTCATTACACAATTTCATATGATTTGCAAGCAAGTGAGCTACAGAATTCTGCATTCCCGGCACCCAAAAAGGTCCTCTGGCCGGACACTCCTCAAACTTCGTGCGCAAAGATTCAATTATTTCATGGCAATACGCTGGGCCCTCCAATTCCCCACAAATCATTTGAATCAGGGTCAAAGAATCACCTATGATAGGGATATTTATTTCTCCCACTGCATCTATTAGTTCCCATGCAACTTGCATGGAAAGTGCTTTAGTAAATAAAGGTTCATGCACACCTTCATAACCACGTCCCAGGCCATGCACAAATTCTCCTTCGTCGTTACGTAACCAAGCACTACACCCAGCTCTTCCTTGCGCCAGGCCAGCGTCGCAAAAATATTTTCATTCCCTTTTCCGGCGGTCGTACTAATGCTTCAACCTGAAGACAAGACGCGACTCTTTCTAGCCATAAATTTGCTCTTGAAAACTGGGTTAGACTTGCCTGAACAGATGCAGCTAACATCGCTGGTTCCTGGCAAACGTTGTCAAAGAGTTTTCGATTTCGTTGAAACTAAATTCCGTCACATAGCATCACTAACAACTCCCGGTGTACCACATCGTTGTCGGCTAACAATTTCCTGAACCAAAAATCTCCTCTCGGTTGAGCACTTATTCTGATCAGATCCGATAAACCCATTGTACTCCACACTCCACATGCATATGCACATTCGAAAAACAATGTCTGCTCGAACCATCTTCCTCATTACACAACGGGCATATTTGTACTGTGTTCATAACTCGACTTCTAAGGTTTTCCCCCGTCGCAAGAGAATCCATACACAAATGCCAGGCAAAATGTTTCGCTCTTTGCGGCACATGAAGCTTCCAAAGGTTCGATCAAAATGCTCTTTCCTTACCCATCGCAGGCTCCTGAAGATGGTGATGGAGTTGAGATCGTGGGTCCTCGACGATGACGTGGTAAGCTGAACGGACAGTAAATTTTCCTTGCTTTCCTTTATGCCATACCCACTGATTCATTCTGTTTTGTCAAGTATCTGCTCTGCATCGTTAGTTGAGAAGTGCTGCCTAACCACATCCTCACGCCATCTTCTCGTATCTACATCGATGAGGTCCGAGACTTGCAAAAACTCTTGCGGAATGCGTTCAGGATTTTCCACTCTGAATTTTTTTGAGTTCGGGAGCCAAGGATCATTGCATATACTTATGGATCTGCCCGAAAACACTCTCTTTCTGCAGCCTAACTTGAGCGTTCCCAAAGCGCCGTGGATACTCCGCCAAGACCAAGAGGGACGGCTTCCTAAGTCCGCCTCGAGAATTGAAGAATTTGGAAAATATTTATCTTTGTACACACGGGCAAGCAGTGATGTTGGAGTTGTAAAAATCCTCCAACCTTGTTTACATAGGAACGCAACATTTGTGGCCTTCAAGTCCTTCAAGCCCACGCCTTCATTTATCTTTGCTCTCGCAAGCTTCATCCAAGCAACCTAGTGTATTTTTCGCTCATTCGTCGAATCTCCCCACCAAAATTGGCTTATCATACTTCTTATATCATCATGTATTTGGTCGGGGATCTTAAAGCAGCTCATCGTGTAACTGGGGATAGCTTGCAATACAACTTTTATCAATATTTCCTTACCTCCCTTTGACAAATTTCTTTGGCTCCATCCATCTATCTTTGCCCGGATCTGATCCTTCAATCCTTGGAAAATCTCCTTTTTATTTTGCCCTATTTCATTATCAAATCTTTTAAAAGGATTTTTAAAGCTTATTTCTTGCTTAGTCAATTCTTTGCAAAATAGGGCGGTGAGTGAGACGTGTACTGATACCAATGTCAAAGTGAAACGATATTTAAAAATGTCATTTATTATATTTATCTTAATTTATTATTAGATTAGGGCTTTAGGAGGTCAACACTATACTCTTTTTCCCACTGAATTTTTTAATGAGGTTGTGTGATCGTCCTAGTTTATTTTTATTACCATAAACTCGACCATGTTGGGTTAGAAGAGTTTTGGCAATATTTTAATTAGGGTTAGAATATTCAGTTTTATTTTGATTATAATTAGATTTGGTAGGTTTAGATAAGGTAGATTCATTCAAGAATTCATCCAATATTTGGATTGATTTATTTGGATGAATATAGTCATCATTTTATATTTAAATTAGGTAGTTTAGTTAGATATGGTTTTAGCTTCTTAAAACTGCCATAAGTTAAATCAGATTCCAATTATAATTAGGGTATTGGTTCAAAAATCACCCTATAAATAAAGGGGGATGAACCAACGAATTTAACACACTTTTATCAATCATATATTCAGAATTTTGAGTACTTCTCATTATTTTTATTATCTCTTAATCCTGCGGGCTAGTTAAGTTTCAATCTCATTTGTAATTGTACCCTGCGGGAGAGACGCTTGTAAAGAACCCCTGTGATCTAAACTTGCAGGCTATTTAGAGAGCAAGTCGAAGTTGAGTGTACCCTGCGGGCTAGACACTGCAATTTCGTGCATTTATACTGAGTTGAGCGAGATTCTCAGTCTAAATAAAGATCCGATATTCCGCAATCCAGAGTCTTCGCAAGGAGATTCATATCAATTGGTATCAGAGCCAAGCGAAAGTTTCTGCGACCATCATATCAGTCGGTATCAGTTTGTATCATAGAGGGATATCAATTGGTACCTTTATATCTGCACTTTATTTTTTAAGCAAGAAAATCTATCTATGGACGCTCAACCAATCTACAGACAAGAATCAATTCTTGCTAATTTTTCAAAAAAATAAAAAAAATTAGGCAGCAATCTTCCACCGCCAGACAACAATCGCCGCCTCTGGTCAAGTCTAGTTCCGATGACCTCTGCCATCAGCCGTTTCTCCAATCTTCTCTAGTTCTCTGACACTTCTGAAGCCACCACCTTTCAGCTTCGATCTTTTCCACCGAAGCCCATCATTCATCTTGAGCCACTGATCGCCTTCCGTCGCATTGCCACTGTTCGTCAACTTGATATTCGTCAGTCTTAGATCCGAGCTTCTCCAGATCTAATTTTGTCTTCTCCGACCGATTTTCGCCGCCAACCCGTCAACTAGCCGGATACTCATAAGCATTTTCTGGTCTTCATCAGTTTTCTGGCCGCATCAGTAGCAATTTTCACCGATCTCCGATGGCATCTACGAATACAGGTTCAGCGGGGAAAAAGAAATAAGCGGAAGCGAAGAAGGTTGGTGTGTGACACATACACACAAGTTGACA
>JAULKK010317434.1:0-11579 GCA_032355705.1 Rubia peregrina
AATATTATTATTTATATATCTATTCAAATATGTGGTCAAAGTTAGACACTGAATAATGACATAAAGTGAAGTGGACATTTTAATCTGGGATAGAGAGAGGGAGTATCACACATGCATGTATGGTTTTGACCTGCATCCATTACTCGATTTAAACTGCTACTCCCTCCGTTTATTGAAAGAGAAAACGGTTAGATAAAAAATGAAAATTTTCATTTTAATACTTTTTATAGTTAAATTAGTAGTATTATTTATATATTACAATACATTCTAATTTTTTACAAAGTTATATACAATCTCATTGCAATAAATAAAAATAAATATCAAATCACCTGTTACTTACATTAATTATAATATGGTTCCGTCTAACGGCTAGTCGGTGTAAAACAAGATTTATGTTACTTAAAATGTGTGTAGAGAATGAAAAAAATCAATAAAAATTAATTTTAATACCATGATATAAAATGTCTCCGGAGGAAGTGTGTTAAAAGTTTCATATTAATAATAGATAAATTCATAATTTAATACTATATAAAATTGTGAATTACCTTTTTATAATGTCAAAATTTTAAGAGTATGTCTCTTGAAAAATGGTATTTTCATATGAAAAAACTAAGGTTTAAAGTGTAAATTAGAAGAAATGAATATAAATTTTTTGGGTTGCATGAATCAAATTATAAACTTTATAACTATTACACGTTACATAATAAAATTTTAATATTGCAACTAAAGCCGTTTATCTTTTATTATTCTAATTAACCCCATTTCCATAAACCTATGAATCGACGATTTTTTCCAAAACTTTTCCATAATTTAATAATAAAAGTTTATAATTCTAATTATGACAATTTAAGAAAAACATATTGTTAAATGGTTTTGAAAGGATGGACAACCTAAATGCTATCTAAGAATTGCGGGTCCTATGAAAATTTCTTTTTGAGTGTGGCAAAGTCAGACTAAAACTAATCCAAATTAATATAGGTAATCAACAATTAAGACTGCCCGATACTACACTACTTTGCAGCAAATTTTTTTATGTTGGGAAAAAAGTATGTTGGGGGTGATGGCACAATCATACTTTGACAAGTGTTAAAAAAAGTGGGTCCCATTACATATTAATTTATTTTATCTTTTTTTTCTTAACTTAATTACCACTTGTCAAAATATGATTGGGCCATCACCCCCAACATACTTTTTTCCTAACATAAAAAATTTGCTGCACTAATTTGGATGGACGTCCTTTTTCATATATAACATAGACGTTATATAACTTTTAGGATTATTTACATTTATAACCATAACTTTAGCATGAAAGTGTCAATATAATCCTATAATTTTAAAAAGTGTTAATATAACTCTAACTAATCATTGTATGTGCTAATCTAATCCTAACTTTCAAAAAAAATTGTGCCGATATAACCACGTTCTCTAATTCCGGCGTTGACTCGAGAGATTCCGACAATGAGAAGAAGTGAAATCATAAAAATACCCTTACCCTTCATCATCATCATCTTCTTCTTCTTCACTGCTGCTCCACCGCCGGACACCGCCGCCGCCGCCATCGGGAACCGGACTGCCACCCCTCTCAATCTATTTTCTCCGATTTACCACCCCTCCCAATCCTTCAATCTGCCACCCCAATCTCTTCCCTACCAATCTCCGTCATCCCAATTGCTGCCACCCTTCTGTTTTCTTTGCTCCTCTGCCGCCACCTGCAACCCTAGCCCTTCCCCAGCTTCCACCTCCATCGATTTGCCACTCTCGCCACCGAATCGAGCACCGCTCGCCACAGTTCACACCCTAAATCGCTGGTGTGTGCAACCCCAACCCCCCCGGTCTCCGCCACCACCGATTTGCCACCATCACCATCGATTCAAACACCGCTCGCCATCGCTTACACCCTAAACCACCACCGCCTGCAACCCCAGTCCTTCCCCCACCTCCTTCACCACCGATTCGCCACTCTCGCCACCGATTGGAATACCGCTCGCCACCGCTCACACACCTCAGCCCTCCCCAGTCATCCACCGCACCCTCCATTTCTCCGTTGACAAATCTCTATTAACGCCGCCCTCGAGAACAACCTCAAACACCTCTGCAGGTGAATCACTATGACGCGGCGGCGGGGAAGAATGAAAATGATGAGAGAACTATTTTTGAAGGAATGTAAAACGACAATGAACAAAACCAACACAATAACGGGAATCAGAGGTAACAACTGAGCCAAAATCCAACATATTTTGAAGGGAGATTACCATTTCTAGAGATTCAAGCCGAGGCAAAAGACGGAAAACAACTAACTCCGCCGGTAACTTAGGACAAACGAACGAGAATACTGGAATGGCTACGACGAACGGCGGTTGATTGCATGGATGCCCTCCTTCAAACTAATGCCTCAATTTTTGTGCTTTGGATTGAAGAGAGCGGGAAGACAGGTGGAGCGGGAACAAGTTATGGGAAAGAATGGAAAAGGCAAGGATATTTTCTAGGTTTTTCCTTTTTAAATATAAGGGTAAACCGGTATTTCACCTTATTCCGGCAGTAAATCGGTTGACCAAACAATCAACATTGTGAAGGGTTATATTGGCACTTTTTGAGTTTGCAGGGTTATATTGACACTTTCAGCCTAAAGTCGGAGTTATTTTAACACTTTTATCTAATTCTTATTATAGGAGCTAACGAAATGGATATTTTGCTCTAACTTTAGCTAACTTATGATATGATATTCTTACAATCGATAAATATATGGAGAAAAGTGCATATATAACTCTATATAATTTATACAAGTGCAAATATAACCTTATGATAATTGAAAGTGCCAATATAAACCTAGATAATAAGTGAAAGTACAAATATAACCCTTTTAGGCAACTTTTAACTGGAATTTTATGGAAATACGTTTTTGCCTTTATGAAGAAAAATAAAAAAACTAAAATAGAAATGACGTCATTAATACCCAAATATTGATTCCAGACCACCGCCGGAATATTGCTGTACCGCTGCCATAACAGGTAGGGTTATATCAGCACATTATAAAAACTGATAGGGTTAAATCAACACATTCTAAAACCTATAGAAATATATCAGCACACCCATAAAAAAGTATATGGTTATTCAGCACATACTAGGAAAACAAAGTGTCAAATTATTACAAAATCAACGCCAACTGCATGCAACTGCCATTTTAACCTCTTCTACCGATTGTCGAGGTTCCAGAGAGTTATTCTAGTGCCAAAGAAAGAGCTTTGGCAAGGTCGACACACCAGATGTTGAAGTGGAGGTGCGAGAACCTTTCAAAAATGGTATCTTCATCCGAAATTTTCCTTAATTCACTAGATTAATGCAATATTGAGTTTGATTCGTGCTTTTCTTTTGCTTCTCGTCACATGAATAGAGAAATGTGGTATATATGGTATAAAATATAAGGATTGTGATGATATTTTGTTTATTTTGTTGAATTTAGTCCGGATTGATGATTGGATGACCTTTGGTGTTGTGTGTGTAGTTGTTAGTATGTTGTGTTTTTCGACCTAGGGTTTTTAATGTTTATGGGTTTTTCTTTTATAATATGTGCTAATACAACCCTACATTTTTTACGAATGTGTTGATATAACCCTATAAGTTTTATGAATATGATGATATAACTCTATTAGTTTTCATAAGCTGCTGATATATATAACCATACCTGATCTGGCAGTGGTCCGGTGGTGGTTCGACGGTGGTCTGACGGCAGTCCCGTTGTGGTCCGATGACGGTCCGGTGGTGAGTAAGGGTATAACTGTCCACCCAAATTCAGCTTTTGGTCCGAGGACATTTTTATCATTTTTTGGGGATGGGGGGTGTCTGCGCTGGAAAAAACACGGTCAACACGATATTTCTTACCAGAGAGTTATATTTGCACTATCAATAACTAGTTTGGGTTATTTTTATAGTCTTATTTATCTGAAAGTTATATTTACACTTATTCAATTATATATGGTTATATTTGTATATATCCCTCTATATCTAAAATAGTTAGAATATTGAAAGGGAGAAAGTATACATTTTTTTTAAAAAAAACTTAAACCATCTCATGATGGATGGGGGGTATTTATATTAAGGGACCCCAATCCCTATCTGAAACCAAAAGAGATACAACTAGGGTAGAGTATTTGTAATTACATGAGAAGAGGGCTATGGATGTCAACAACATTGCATTTCTTAAAAACATGTTAAGGAGGATAATTGTGTTGACATGTAAACAAAAACTCAGTGTACAAAAAGAGACTCTTAAGAATGGTCTCGTATGTTCGGCAGTCCCAAAAGATCCCTTCTTATTGTCATTTTGAGTTGTACTGGAGCGGCCAAGTATGAATGATGCTGCAGTTGTTGTGTATCTTGGGGCTTTAGCCGAGATAAGAGATGAGCTGGAGTGTTTTGTTTTCTGTAAGCATGTTTCCAAGAGGTATCTTTTCCCTCCATTAATCTTTCTATTTCCCATAATTGTGGCAGCATTTTCCAAGGGGTAGATTTAAGTCCATTGATTATATGTATAACCTGCAAAGAGTCAGTTTCACAAATGAGAGGTAATAAATTATGGTCTATGCAGAACCTGACCCCCTGAATGCAGCTTAAAAATTCAGCTTGAAGAGGATTTGTTGCAGCATTAATGTAGAAAGAGATCATATTTACAGGTTGACTGCTAGAATCCCTAATGATACAACCTCCAATGTGTTCAGTAATTAAGCCAAAAGAAGCATCACAATTGATCTTGTAACCTATATCTGAAGGTTCCCATTTGTAAGTTTTTATGATCTTTTGTTTTCTAACCTGAAGTTTGAGACCAAGCCCATGGTTTTTAGATGTTGGATGTCTTGTTCATTCAGATGAGGGTTGATAGTTAACATGTCTATAAAAATTTGATCCATCTCCCTCTTCATACTAATAAGAGTAGGCTTCTAGTTATCCTAAATTGAAGAACATCTACTATTCCAAAGAATCCAACAAATAATAGAAGGGATGATTTGAACTACATTCTCCTTGGATTTTGACATTTCACCAACAGACCAAAACCAAGAAACCAAATTATAAATGTGTTCAAAAGACATAAACTGAAAGCCAGCAATCTGGAATGCATATTTCCATAAAATATGTGACATTTCACATGTATTGAAGATGTGATTAAATGATTCCACACTTTTATTACCGAGAGAGCATTTGGAAACATTAGTGATTCCTATTGTAGAAAGAATATCATCTAAAGGAAGACATTTATTCATAATTCTCCACATAAGGAAAGATATTTTACCTGGAACGAGAGGATGCCAAACTTTTTTGAGAGAAGATGACTCATTGTGACAGTGCCTTAGAGTGTGAAAATTAGAAGAGGTAGTGAACATACCTGAGACTGAAGGTTTCCATACCAGGATGTCCTTTCTGTCATGAAAAATGGATATAGGTACTTGCAACAGATTCATAATATGCTGGGGTAATCCCTGATTAAGTTCATGCATGAAGGCTCTACTATTAGCTTGAAAATCTGCCACCGTTAGATAAGGAAAATGTGGATCCCCATCTATACTCCTTAAATCTATCAAACTTCCATGGTCAGTCCAATTGGCAATCCAGAAGGAAAATTTTCCTTCACCTATAAGGATTTTGGAGTTTGAATTAGCAAATTGTGATAGATGTGAAATTCTGGTCCAAGCATATGAGTTTCTATGATTATGAGGGAGTGCCCAAATGAATTTTGCCCACAAGGATTCACCTAATTGTAATTTCCACCATAACTTAAGGGTGAAAGCATCAATTGTATCCTGAGTGTTCCTGAAACCTAATTCATTCTCTGAAAAAAGATTACTAATCCTATCTCAGCTTCTCCAGTGCCTATTTTCCCCTCATCTAAATCCCTTCCATAGAAAGTCATGAAACTACCCTGAATTTTATCTATGACATGTTTTGTAGGATTGCAAACACTACAAATATGTAGAGGAATAGAACTTAGGGTATGTTTTATTAAGATCATTCTTCATGCAGCAAAAAGGAATTTATTATTCCAGCTTTTATCCTTGAATTGATGGTTTCTAAATGCCCTAGAAGTGTGAGTTAAGTTTCCTACCACTATAGATTGGAACCCCTAAGTATGTGAAGGGAAAATTACATTTTTCCATCCCTCTATGATCCCTAATTCTTTTCAAAGTAGCCTTGCTTGCCTTTTTTGCCTATGTAAAATGCACTCTTAGCATTGTTAATTTTCTGACCCGAGACAATCTCATAATGTTTCAAAAATTGTACAAGGTTTTTGAGGCTCTTCTTTGTTCCCCTTAAAAAGATGACAGTCTCATCTGCATATGAGAGGTGAGATAAACTGAAATTATGAGCTGGGGTTAGAAAGGGATCCATTAATTTTTGTGAGAACATAGCCTTAAGTCCCCTATTGAGCAACTCAGTGATGAAATTGAAAGGGATTGAAGACAAGGGTCACCCTGTTTCAAACCTCTTGTGGCTTAAAAGTATCCAAATGGAACTCCATTAGTTAAAATGGAGAAAAAAGAGGCTTGTAAGTTGCTCATAATGATTTTAACAAAATGACCATGGAATCCATATTTCAGCAGTAAAGAGTTTAGCATAGGCCAAGCAACCCTATCAAATGCTTTAGATATATCTAGCTTAGCAATCATGAACATGCTTATCTAGCATTTTAACAGCTTCTTGCATAACTAAAATGTCATCTGAGATCTTTCTGCCTTTAATGAAGGTAGATTGCTCAGCAGAAATACATTTTGGAAGAAGAGGTTGTAGTCTCTGAACCAAGATTTTAGATAAGATTTTGTTAGAAAAATTGGACAAGCTAATGGGTCTAAAATTGGAGAAAGAAGATGGTGTTCTTGTCTTGGGAACCAGTGTAATAAGGGTGCTAGAGAAGGATTTTGGTACAAGGGCTCCACACATGAATTCCTTTCCAGCAGAGAGTAAGTCATTTTTCATTATATCCCATGCCCACCTAGAGAAACACCCAGAAAAACCATCTGGACCTGCACTACTATTTCCCCCCCAAGTTGAAGACTATTTATTTCAGCTCATTCATCTCTACTGGTTGAAGAAGAGATATGTTATCCTGATCAGTGATCAGGTTAGGGATAAACTGCAGAAAATGTTGGAGGTTTACTCCTGATATGTCAGTCTGTTTTTGGGATAAGAGACTTTTGAAAAACTGAACTGCAGACTTACCAATCTGTTTCTGATCAGTGATGGTTAGACCTTGATCCATGATCTTACTAATCCTAAGTCTTGAATGTTTTTCTTTCACACTATTGTGGAAGAATTTTGTGTTACTATCTCCCTTATCTAGCCACTTCATTCTAGACTTTTGTTTCCAAAAATCATTTTCTTCTACCATCCTATTGGTTGGATTAGTTCTTGCTAGACTAAGTTCGTAGAAGTCATTTTGATCTCCTGATAAGTCATATTTGGATTCTAATTCCAAGATCTTATCCTCAACTTTCTTGATATTATCATCCAACCTGCCAAAGGTGTTAATGTTCCAGGTTTTAAGTGTGTCGTTTAACCTTTTCAATTTTATACCAAACGTCAACATCCCTTGAGTTTCAATGTTTGTTTCCTAGCAATTTTGGACAACCTGACCAAAGTCTGAACTCCTAATCCACATTTCCTGGAATTTGAATGATTTAGGGTGAGAGTTGGGGGGGGGGTTTATATTTGAGGTTTAAAAGCATTGGTGCATGGTCAGATGGCAGCCTATTAAGTATTTGGACTGAAGAATTTGGGAATTTTGTGAGAAAAGCTTGGTTTGCTAAAATTCTATCCAGTCTCTTGCAGACTCTAGCTGAACCTCTCCTAGCATTGCACCAAGTATAAATGTTTACCACAGTAGGGATTTCAATTAGGGAGTTCCTGACAATGAATGAATCAAAATCTAGTATACTATTTGAATCAGGCACACAGTTACCTAGATATTCAGAAATAGTTCTAATAACATTAAAGTCACCAGCAAGAAGAAAGTTATTGAGTAAAGTGCTTATATAACCCCCAGTTCTTTGTTATGTGCAAATATAACCCTGAGTTTTTTTAAAAGTGCGGCTGTACCCAAAGCCATTAAAATGTGCGGTTGTACCCCAAAAAATTAGGAAGAAAAAAGGGGGTACTCGGGTATAAGTTCACATATTTTGGTCTGCCATGGGTATATTAGCACTTTTGAAAATAGCCATGGGTATATTAGCACTTTTGAAAAACCGAGGGTTATATTTGCACTTTTCGAAGAACTGAGGGTCATCTAAGCACTTTACTCAAAGTTATTATCAACTTGATCTGTTAATTTTTCAATTATGACAGACATTTTTTCCCTCTCTTGTCTAGAATGTTTGGCATAAATAGCAAAGGGAGTAAATTATAACTGATTATTGCCGTCATATATAAATAGTTGCGAGAACTGTTCATGTTGGATTCCCAGATTACAATTCATATTATTTATTGTAAAAATCCATGTTCTTCCATCAACAGATGAGAATGAAAGTTGAAAACCTAGTCTTAGTTGAAAGCTCTGCATTTTTTCCTTCTTTTGTTTAGTTTCTATCACAGATAGTATGGAAATATTATGCAGCTGGATAAGTTTTTTTAGTCTGATAAAGGATCCCTCTATTCCTCTCAGATTTCGGACTAAAAGGTTAACATTCATTTAGCAATTGACTTTTACATTTCAAGCGGGTCATAATTTTGTTAGGAGATTTAAAAAATTCTTTACTGGATCAGGGGGTTTATTGAAACCTGATTGGAGATCCAGCTCAACATTTATAGAGTTCCCATGTTGCAGATTCACTATTGAAACCTCTTGGATAGGTTTATCTGCTGGAGTTTGATCCTGTGTGCATTCATCCATCTGAGTTTGAACCTGTAAGACAGAATTTTTTAGCTAGAGTTTTACTGAACTGCTTGAGCTGCAAGGACAATTTATCTCTATTTATTGACAAAGGGAGATAGTTAATATCCTGTCTGATAATTGAATCATCAGATGTTTTCCAGTTGTTGAAATTCCTTGGAGTGGTGTCCAACTTCTCTAGTTTGGGTGCTGAAAATGATTTTTTGTTGCCCTGATTGATGCCAGGTGAGTCTTGGATCATAGTATGTTGTTGTGTAGCAGCCACTGAGTGTTGACCTGCAAAAGAAATTTCCTGCAACAATTTTCCTGGTACGAGGGGGGTGTACTATTTTCTGTGGTTGGTTATTCTCTAAAAGGTCTTTTGCATCCTGAAAGTTATCTTGAGCATTATTAGATTCATTCAATTTTTGGACAAGGATCCATTTCAGGTTGTCAGTGGAGGTGGATGGAACTGTAGGTTGAACAATTGTTTGCATGTCTTTCTTTTTAGCAATGGCATTAGGTTGTTGTTTGTTTATGCCACACTCAGAACTTTTATGACCTATCTTAGAACATTTAGTACAGTAATGTGGATGATCTTCATAATTGATAGGGTACCACTTGTTGTCTCTCAATGATCCTAGCCTGATTCTATTTCTACACAGAGTGTAATAGTAGAGGGTCTAGACTGATTTAAGGTTGGAGGATCAACAAAAATAAGTTCTTCTAGTCTCTCTGCAATAATAGGGATTGACTCTTTGTGAATATAGTAAGTTGGGGGGAAGCTAATAGTGAGCCAAATGGGGACTAAAGAAGGTTCCTCAGGTACATCAAAGTTCTTAGTCCATTTTAAAACTTTCATATAAGCACCACCAATATTCCAGTTTCATTTAATCCAACATCTTTGTATGTCCTCATCATGTTCAAATTTTATAAAGACGTGTCTCCTATCTAGAGCTGTAATAATAGCATCACCTTTGAAACCAATCTTTTTTAATTGAGCTCTGATATAATCAAGTGTATGCCTACCTCGGGGAAACTTGCCGACCAGATTCCTTTTGAAAGGTTCCGAGAGCAGCTCGACCTCTCTGTCATCGAAAAGCACCGCGATTTCGACCTTGTACTCAGTGGTAGGTTTCAGTAGCAACGGATTTTGAGATTGATTTGGGGGATTTAGGGATTGAGAATTTAGAAATTTCGATTGAAGCATATCTTTGTAAGAGATGGGGCTCTCGTTGAGAGGCGGAGCCTCCATGGCAGGAGGAGGTGTTCGGAACATTGTGTGAGATCTAGAATATGACCGTTTGTGGTGGTGATTTTGACAGTTAGCGACGGTTACTAGTTGTCAGGAGTTTCCGTTAGGAGAGAAAGCAGAGTATTTCCGTTAGAGAGAGAAGACACCGGTTACTTGTAGGGAGAAAGTATACATAGATGGGTACATCATACATGGGGGTGTTTCGTCATCAATTATTAAATGAATTGTTAATTTTTCGTTCTTTCATTCAAACAAGCTAAATTAGTGTTCAACAATTGACACTTTAATTAATTGAAAATCTATATAAAAAAACAAAATGTTCAGCAAAAAAGTAAAACTAAACTATTTGTAGGCATGTATTTTCTTACTAACATTCTAACATGTGAAAAATACATATTTGACTGTTCGTCTTTTCATTTCCTATTTATTTTCTCACCACCACCGTCTTTACTTCACCACAAACTTTGACCACTTACACCACCTCCGACCTATGGACAGAGGCGGATCCAGGATTTGAAGAGGAGGGGGGGGCAAATTATAAATTTCTTAGGTATTAACTGTATTTTTTAAAAAGTGGTGGGGCAAAATAAAAATTTAAAAATTTTAGTACATAAAAATTGTAAAATAAAAAAAAATTGAATGGCAACTGCCACCTTTGTCTGGCTCTACATCCGCCTCTGCCTATGGACCACCGCTAGCGGCACTTGAGGATGTCGCGGAACCATAACTAGCAACTCGTGAAGGGAGAGGTGATTTGGCCGAAATTCAAAGGTGACTTTGAAAATAATAATGACGATGGATGAAGAATAAAGGTGAAAAAAGAAAAGTACCCAGTCTAAAATTCACAAAAAAAATTCACGATTTAAAAAAAACATGTTTAACCATTAATATGTTTAACTACGTATAGTAATGTCAAATAAAAAATTAATATTTAAAAACTATTTACTACGATGAATTCAACAATATCACATACGATAATATTATTTTTTATATATCTATTCAAATATGTGATCAAAGTTTTATATTGTTGACTGCCAAATAGTAAGTGTGCAGCTTAGTATGAGACAGAGAGAGTATAAAAATCTACAACATGTACAAATTGCATGACATAAGAAAATATTTCACAATAATTACTCGTATTATATATATATATATATATATATATATGAACATGATCTAAATCATTGGATCATGTTAGATGGATGATTGAGATTTGGTGTAAAATTGGTGTATGAATAAGGGAGTGTATTGAACCCTTCCCATATATATATCACTTTGATTAACATATTTTACCAAGCGATTTATCAAATAAGCTCTGTTGAGATGTTTTGCAACTTGCAATAAGTTTTATACTAATATAGGTCTACCAATCAATGTAACCCTTAGATAATTTTTAGTGCAAAAATAACCATAACTAATTAATATAAGTGTCAATATAACACTCAGATCCCATTTTCGGCACCGTTGTTGTAA
>JAULKK010317453.1:0-21660 GCA_032355705.1 Rubia peregrina
CAAGGAATGCTCCAGTGTTATCACATCTCCTGTTTGCAGATGATACACTCATTCTTGGAGAGGCAACTAACCAGGAAACAGTGGTGCTAAGAGATATTTTGCAGCTATATGAGGAGGAATCGGGACAGAAGATAAATCTCAACAAATCTTTAATCATGTTTAGTCTAAACACTGGAAATCAGGCTAAAGCTAGCATTCTAGCTACACTCAAAATGACAGAACCAGTCACCCATGACAAATACTTGGGACTTCCTATAGTTTTCGGGCGATCAAAGACAAGTGCTTTTGAAGAAATTAAAGATAGAATATGGGAAAAAATAGATAGTTGGGAACATAAACAATTATCAAAAGGTGGCAAAGAGGTCCCGATAAAATTGGTATTACAGGCTATACCCACTTATACCATGTCGTGTTTTATGTTACCCGATAATTTCATAAAGGATATATACCGGCTGTATAGTCGATATTGGTGGGGAAGCACAACTCAGAAGAAAAAGATTCACTGGGCCACATGGACAAAACTGTGCTTTCCAAAAAATATGGGAGGATTAGGCTTCAAAGAACTGAAGATTTTCAATACTACACTGTTGGGTAAACAAGCATGGCGTTTTCTTGTCAACAAAAACTCTACCGTTGCCAAGCTTCTAAAAGCAAAGTACTTCCCATCAACTACATTTTTAGATGCAAAATTAGGGTGTGACCCATCATATGCCTGGAGATCTATCTTGGAAGGATCAAAATTATTGTCAAAAGAATTCGAAGAAGGATTGGGTCGTGAGAGAGCAGAAGTATAAAAAACGGTCTATGGATTCCAAGATTAGGAAACCAAAGACCCATATCATTGGAAAATAATTTCCCTGTAGAGTTAAAAGTCTCACATTTTCTGTCGAATAATGGCACCACATGGAATGAAGAAGCTATTAGAAATACTTTCAATCAGGATGAGGCTACTCTCATTCTATCCTTACCAAGGAACATAAGATCTCAGATTCGGGACCAGTGGATATGGCAACCTACAGTAGATGGTAAATACACGGTAAAATCTGGTTATAATTTAGAAATTAACTAGTCAACTCTCGCTATTGAAGGCAACATGACGTCAAGCAGCTCGGGCCCTTCTCCACATTGGAAGAAAATATGAACTCTAAAGGCACAACCAAAAGTGAAACACTTTTTATGGAGACTATGCAAGAATCATCTGCCGTCGACAACAAATCTGATTCAAAGACGCATGCCAGCTGAACCTTGTTGCTTAAGTTTCTCTATGGATGACATCTCCACTGTACATCTATTTTTCCACTGCCCTGTAGCACATCAAGTTTGGTTTGCAGCAGAACTACATGAGAAGATCTTCCAATTCCAGCAACAAAGTGCCAGATTATGGGTCCAAGATTTGATACTGGAACTGGAGGCACATGATATGGAAATTATTGCGACACTATTATCAAATCTATGGTATCACAGTAATACGCTTCTTCATGGGGAAAGTCATGACCTTCAACCTCTACACTGTGTTAACTATGCTACAAAGCTGCTGTCAGACTTAGAGAAAACGTTGAGTGGGAGGACGTTCAGTAAAGAGACACAGAGTCAAAGTTCTCAACCACCAGCAGAAGGGAATATCCTTCATTTTGACGCAGCTATATCCTCTAACCGAACATGTTTTGGATGGTACATATGATCTCCTACTGGAACTTGGTTATATGGAGAATCGCAACACATTCCAATAGTGCATATAGAAAAACATGCAGAATCTATGTCATTAAGGGCAGGTATGCTTACAGCCTAACAGAAAGGCATTCAAATTAGTCGAATACAAGGCGATGCACATGCTGTTATACAAGCACTCAAGAAAAATAGTGAAGATTTATCGGACTTCGGCCTTATCATTGATGACATAGTTAACCTAGTTGCAAGTCATGGATACCTAGAGCCATTATGGGTTAGAAGACAGGAAAACAATGTAGCCCACTATTTAGCTCAACATGCTAAAAATGCTGTAGAGGCTATCTCTGTATGGGAACACATCCCAAACTTTGTACAACAATTTCTCAATGAATGAAAACAAAGATTTACCTAAAAAAAAGAAGAAGATAGAATACATAATTATATGAAAAATAAACATATATATAAAATCAAGTGTTGATTCATGATTCCTGTTAATTATACACAATTTATACATTTATATTGAAAACTAGTCACAATGATAAGATCTTTTTAGTAACTTTAACCGAGTTGATTATGAAAGTAAACTTGAAGTTATTGAATATAGTTGACTTCGTTATTTAGCGATGCAGTTTTGTGTGTAAAACTCATTAAAAATGTAACTATAAAAAATCAACTAACATTAGTATGGAACTAAATAAACTTGGTTATATCTTAGACTAATAAATTGGTTAGACATATTTATGAGAATAAAGAGGAATTTATATTTTTTGAAAATATATAAATATAATTACATAAATTCATCTCATAATAAATTTTAACGTGAAAGGTTAAGTTTAAAATGCAAAAGTACAGTTAAGTTTATACAATTAATGAATAATAGTCAGATAAAGAGAGGTGTTTCATTAGAATTATGATTCTGAGTGAGTAATATAAAAGCTCGACAAATATTGATTATAAATAAAAATTAAATGAAACATAGCCCGATAATATTGTAATTGTAAGAATGTGAATCAACCTAAATGAACCACTCCGAAATATACCCAAATCCAAAATGAAATTTAATAAACTGACATGACTTCACTCGAACAAAACTCCAGTACAAAAAACTACAAGACAATAACCAGACCCAAAAATAACCAGACCCGAA
This sequence comes from Rubia peregrina, assembly GCA_032355705.1. Classification (NCBI taxonomy): domain Eukaryota; kingdom Viridiplantae; phylum Streptophyta; class Magnoliopsida; order Gentianales; family Rubiaceae; genus Rubia; species Rubia peregrina. Next base: position 2,816 of record JAULKK010317453.1, read on the forward strand.
AATAACCCGACCTGATCCAACCCGACCTGAATATAACCCGACATGACCAAACCCGGCAGTAATCTGACTCAATCCGACCTAACTCGAGTAAAAAAATTACACGACAGTAACCCGACATGAGAAAACTTTCTGACACATTTTACCCTAACATGATAGGAACCTGAATTGACCCGATCCAACCCAAAAAATAAATATGACATGTTTTAACCCGTCTGTTTTAACTCGAACCGTTTCCAACCCGACCCTAATCCGACATGATTACCCAAATTGACACCACTAAAGATAATTTTTTGCCGCCATCAGCTGGCCTCCGGAAAGCACCTCTTATTACTTTCGAAGTAAGTATTAATTTCGTTGTCTGGCTGCTTTTTAATTTCCGTAGTCAGAATTGATAATTCAGACTTCGGAAGTGCACCACGTTTCTAAACTTGAAACTGAAAGAATAAGTTTTGGCAGAAGTGCCTTCGTTGCCAACACTCTTTGTTGCTCGAGGAATGAAGGTAATTATTTGATTAAATGTTTCGGCTTCAGAGCAAAAGATTTTGTTAGGGTTTCAGAAAAGATGGCGTTTCCAAATTTGGAAACTCCAATTGGTGACGATGATGTTAGCTACATTAAAAAACTAGTTTAAATTAAAATTTATGAAAAAAATGTGGAATTCACATCTGACAGAGGAAATAAGGTGGACTTTTGGTCAAGCAATTTGACAATTGAATTGGCTTCCGAATACGGAAATGGTGTCGAAACTCAATGCACAAAGTTTTATATGATAAAAAAAATAGGGTAAAAGTATCTACATTGTTTTTACTCCCTCCGTCCCAATTCTATTTACACTGCAGTCATTATCACGCTGTTGAAAAAACATGTTTGATCGTTAATATGTTTACCTACGTATAGTAACGGCAAATAAAAAGTTAATATTTAGAAACTATTTGTTACGACGAATTGTACAATATCACACACGATAATATTATTGTTCACATATATATATATATATATATATGGGAAGGGTTCTATTAACACTCTTATTTGTACACCTATTTTAACACCACATCTCAACCATCCATATAGCATAATCTTATGGTTGAGATTAATTTACTAAAAATAGATTAAGTAAATGAGTGAGATTATGTTAGATGGATGGTTGAGGTTTTGGTGTTAAAATAGGTGTACAAATAAGGGTGTTAATAGAACCCTTCCCTATATATATATATATGCGGTCAAACTTTAATAGCGAATAGTGTAAAAAAGCAGAAGTGCAAATAGAGCTTGTTGTTGTGTGATAAGAATATACTTTATAAGTTTGAATTATTGTGTGTAAAGTTGTATTGTACTCTTGCTCAATGAAATCCAAGTAATGGTGATACTCCTCCCTCCGTCCCAGCCCAAATTACAGTTCAATTATTGCACACCGTTCGAGAAACATGTTGGACCGTTAATATGTTTAACTACGTATAATAACGACAAATAAAAAGTTACTTTCTAGAAACTACTTGTTGCGACAAATTTAACAATATCACATGCGATAATATTATTTCTCATATATCTATTCAAATATGGAGTCAAATTTTGACAGAGAATAGTGTCATAAAGTAGGCGGGTGATTTTGGGTTGGGACAGAGGGAGTAGTATTTTTGGAATATTCTGCTTTTCATAGTTCAATAAAATCCAATGAATCCTGGTGGATGGATTTTACATCTCCATCACAGCTAGATTTGCACTGTCATCATTATAACACAATTCAAAAAATATGTTTGATCGTTAATATCTTTACCTACGTATAATAACGACAAATAAAAAGTTGATATTTAGAAACTATTTGTTACGATGAATTGAACAATATTATATATGATAATATTATTTTTCATAAATCTATTCAAATATGTGGTCAAACTTTGATAGAGAATAATGTCAAAAAATTGGAAGTGCAAATAGAGACGTGACAAAGTGAGTACATCAGATTACACATCTATGCACAGTGGCATAAAAAATATACTCCCTCTGTTAAAATTATATTGGCACAATAATTTGTGGCACCATAATTTAGAATATACTAATTGAGTGGAGCAAATAGAATGTTAGTGGAAAAAGGTGAAATGAGTGGAGTAGAATAACCTCAATGTTACCAAATTTGGAATGTGCCAAAATAAAATAAACATTCCAATATAGAATGTGTGCCAATATTTGTTGAACGGAGAGAGTATAGAACATGCTTTATAAGCAACCACCTATAGATTGTAATGGATATCATGTACTCTCTCTGTCCTATCTGAATTTGCACCCTCATCATTATCACGTTGTTCAAGAAGCATGTTTGGCGTTAATATGTTTACCTACGTATAATAACAACAAATAAAAAGTTAATATTAAGAATATACTTGTTAATACGAATTGAACAATATCATATACTATAATATTATTTTTTATATAGCTATTCAGATATGTGGTGAAACTTTAATAGAGAATAGTATAAAAAAAGTAAGAGTGCAAATTCAGTTGGGACAAAGGGAGTAATATATCTATTTTACAAAAAAAATGTAATAAAAAGGAGTTTGGCCTCATAGATTTGCGATACTTGGTTTGAAAACATGTAGTAGATCAGAGATGCCTAGATAAGAAACTTTCCGTCGAGTTGATATTTTTTTGGGAGTACGGCCTGCAGTGTTTGTCGAAAAAGCTACGGGCAAAATAAGTTGATTGTGATTATGTGATGCAAATTGTGAGAAGTATTAAAACTGAAACATGAATACACGTGTTCAATTTGGAGGCTAACCCTTCACCCTCAATGCATTCCGTTTTGTGTTATAACATGATGTAATATCCACATTCCCATGTTTTAGATTATCTCTTGTACTGAATACATAAAAACAACTTTGTAATAAGTTAATTGGCATTAACAATACTTATTAAATCAGCAGAGATAAAATGCGTATCTTAGTTTCAACTAGTTCAAAACTAGTTCAAAACTAATTCAAATGTTTTGATTGATGTCATTCAATGTGATTTCTAAGAGATTAAAAACAATTGAGAAGGTGGGAAGTTGAGTGAATCCATCCAATACACACGTTTCTTGTTGGGAACTATTAAAACCAATCGCCAATGATAGTTTAACGATTAGATAAATATTTATATATTGAAAGAAAAGAAAACTTGACAAGATACAATTGTTGTAGTAGAATTTCGATACTGGAATAACATTACCTTTCCATACCACACACAAGAAATAGTCTTTTGTGTTTATCTCCAAGATTTTTTCTCAAATAGTCAATTCCCTCTTTTAAAAAAAATCAATTTGTTGAGTCTTGACCGGACACAAAAACTCATCCTACATTTTTTATGGGTAAGGTAATACATATGCCTTGCGAAGTATGTCATAGATGGACATGGAAAGTGTCATACACTTATTCTATGTGTATGATATTTAAAAAGTAACGAAATTAGTAGTGAATGTTGTACTTACAATAGATAGAGGGACATGGGAGGTTGATTTATTTGTTCACATCACCATAATTTTTCAAAGTCACCCCAACACACAATGATATCCTGACATTCAACGAACACACATTTATTCCTAAGGAATAAGTACATAGATTTTTGGGAATTGCTAATGAAAAAAATTGTACAACACCCTTACGAAGCGAAGTGATTCCTTCACTACTTGAACGCTTGCCATGAAAGGTATATGTCTTATAGGTAATGTTGCTGAGTCATTTATGGGGAACGACCCCCTTTCTCTTCAAAATTATTACTTTTTCATAATCAGATATAAGCCATCTTGGCCATAAAAGAAACATTCCTCTTTTCGGTCCAACTTTCTTGTTGTGGCATTTCGTAATAGAAAAATGTGTTATTGTAACCAATGATTTCTCCAATGAAATCCTTGCCATTCTCTCCAATTATTGTCTTCAAATGATGTAGATGCACTGATTAATGTAAAATTCCACCAACAACGTGAAATGGGTCCACATTTTCCCTTGATCAACGTATAACTCACACACATTTGGTTTTTACAAATGTTTAAGTATATATTGTAAGACTCCCTTTGTCGGCATAAAAATGCACCGTTTAAAATGAGATAGAACCTTATTCAAGTGGGTAGCATTTTTGTTATCATAATTAGTGACATTAGTCGATGTAGGAAGGAGTATCTCATGATTAACCTCAATGTTGCTCGGGGAGTGCTGCGATCCACTAGAAGGAGGGTCCTATTTTGAATTAGGTCATCCAAATTTTTGGGGAGAGGTAGATCACTATGGAAGAATCCACCAGCTCCTCTTTCACAACTTGAAGTGTTCAAACTTTCTGGTCACCTTGCAATGAATTTCATTCTTCGTTGTTGGAGTTAATTATCGTTCAACTTGTTGAGCTTTTAACTCCGCCTACAATGTTGTGAAAGTGATTTAAACATGGAATGAAGATACACCAAGAATGTTTACATCTTTAAATCAATTGAAAATAACTCACCCTTGGCTTTGTGATTTTACAAGTTTCTTCTTTGTAACCACCCATTTTATTCTCTTGACCCTTTAGAAAAAGGTTAAACCATTTGATTTCTTCCACCTCGATTGGTCTAACAAATGCCTTCGCCTCTTCCTTTGTCATTCGACCATTAGTCACAAATTTTATATCTTGTTGTAGTAGTCATTGACGAACTCGATCTCCATAAGTAATAGCAACCACAACTCTTTCGATGAGGGTCATGTTCAAGTGCACAATCCTTCTCGTTTCCTCCCTTGTAGGAGACCACTGTGACAATGTCACTATGGTTATTCTACAATGTGGAAAATAAGAATAAATAGAATGAAACTGACTTAAATTTGCTTCGTTATCCAAAGCCATTTTCTTGTGGATTTTATAACTTTCGGGGAGTATGTGGGTGCACGTTAACTAAGGATGCTCAATAATTTTTTTATATTAAAGACGAACTCGCTTAAAAATGTGCACCTATTTTGTCGCGCACTTTTGGTAAGTATCTTAGTCTTTTCTTTAATTCATCCATATTTAGTGTGTCTATTTTATAAGCTCTCTACACTCAGAATGACATCGTAAATACACAACTCATTGTTAAAGAAAAAAGTATAAGACTATATACGAGTGAATGAATCAAAACTTAACTTGTACTCCGTCCATAGAGTGGCCTTGAATTCCTTGGGCAAGTTGTGCCAACTATCACACCACTCTAGTTCTACCTACCTTCCCAACCCAACATGATCAATTAACTCGCTCATGCGTTAAACAATTGCACATCTTACTATATCTTAACAAATTAATTCTTCCCTAGTCCATTCTCTTTTCCAACACCATATTTTACCGTGTGTTTGCAATTTACTGGGTTCTTTTCTTACTCATTTGTGTTCCTATAAATACAAAGAATATTAATTAAGTTACATTAGGTACTGTAATAAGAGAATTCATCAAAAGACTATAGACCTTTTTTTATCTACATTACCAATAATTAAAAAAGGTCAAACACTCTATTATCCTCAAAAATATATATGCCATGTTGTAAATGATTAGTTGGAATGCACACATATTATCCTCCATTGTATCAAATTATACTCCATTATCCTTAAAGCAAATAATTGATGTTGATTGAAAAAGTGCCCACCTTTATCATTCCCCAAAAGATCTAACCTTTTTGGAAAAAAAGAGTTTTATATACTTCAATTCAAGACTTAATTACATTTTAGGCTTTCACTCTCAGCCCATTACAAGTCCCTCACAATTCTGCTGACTATACTAGCCTTTCTTTTTTCTAACAAAAGCTTTCTATCAATTCTTTCTCCCAATTCATTTTTCTCCTCCATCTGATTCCACTTGAAAACATAATACTTCAGTCTTCAGTTATTTTTTTGTAAAAATTCATTTATTCCTCTCATCCCAAAGGTGGTATAAAGCTATTGTTAGTTTCATTACCTCCAATTTTTTCCTTTCTGATCATTATCAGCAATCCCCACTTTAGTTGTCTGAAGTTTCTGATCTCATATCTGAATACTTGTCCTAATATCCTCTTAACTACTTCCTTGCTATAACCAAAGTTCACAAACAAGTGTTTTTTTTCTATTCCTGATTGCGTAAGCAACAAGGGGGGGTTATACTCCCGAAATTTTGAATCTTTGCAGCTTATCAACTATTTCTGGACTTCTCTTAAATAGCATCTAAATAAAGAACCTGTGCTTAGGAAGTATTTTTTGATGCCACACCACTTTTGCAAAGAAATATGACTTTTCCCCACCCTTCAATAGATCATATACTCCTGTAATGCTTAGTTTTCCCTTGGAGTTTTTACAACTTTCATTTTTTAAAGGACCTATTTTTATGCTTGTTCAGATTTTTCCATGCCCAACTTTGACTCTCCTTAAGCTCATACCTCCCCACCTCCTCCCCTTTTAAATAGTAGGCTTGGATCCATTTAATCCATAACATGTCCTTTTTGGAACATATTTGTTCCATGTCTAGGGGTCCTTTGGTCCTATTCCACCTTTTGTTTTGCTCCTGCACATTATTCCCAAGCCACATCTTTGAATCCCCCCATGTATTTCCTCCTCTCCCCACAAGAAGCTTCTACAATTTTTCACTATCCTATCATGAACATTTTGTGAATGGTTGAAAATGCTAGCCCAATATCTTGTGATGCTAAGAAATAAGGTGGTAATTACCATCATCTTTCTAGCATAGGAAAGTGTTCATGGTGACCATGTTTTAACCTTATTCTTTCAACCAAATGATCATAGTTTTGCTTGTTCCATTTTGCATTGGACAGTGGTAACCCTAAGTATTGAATTTGGAAGTCACCCCTCGCAAATTTTAGTTTGTTGCAAGCAATTGCTTTTCCACTTGATTCATCTTTGAGAAGTACATCTAGGACCTTTTCTCACTTATTTCTTAACCTGACACCTTCATATATTCTTCCAGGCTTTGTTTAACTTCCCCTCCATTGATTTCCTAGTTGCTCTACAAAATATAAGAACATCATTTGCAAATAACAGTAAATGAACGCTAACTCTACTGCACCCATGATGATATCAACCTGGTTAAATAATCCACATATTACAAATAGTTGTGGGGAGAGGGAATCCCCCTGCTTGGAACACCTTTTCCCTTCAAAGAATGCAGTTCTTTTTCCATTGCAATCCAAAGAAAAATATGAGGTCATGGTACATTGTTGTATCCAACCGATCATGAGACTAGGGAACTTTAGTGCTCTCAACCAATCCACTGGGAATTCCCAATTTATACTGTGAAATGCCTTACTCATGTCCACTTTTGTAACACAACTAGGTTTCCTCCCCTCCATTCTGAATACTTTTGTAATAGTTATTGAGTTAACCAAATGTTGTGAGCTATATGCCTAGCTGATGAGATATCAAATGCATGTATTTTTCAAAACATTGAAATCTCTTTTGCTATCTTTTTGTTGGAAGATTGCTATATTTATGTAGGTTTACATCATATGGCATTTAGATAACCATTTTTGGTTTCCGTATCTAAATCCTTCATTTTGTAACCTATTTTGAGTCTAATGAATTTTTGGTTCTTACGAGCATCTAGATTCCATTTTGTGAGCATAATTTATAGATTTCTCGTAAGAACTTCAGAGTATTTTAATTAAGGCCATTTGCAAGGATGATAGAAGATTAAAGGGTCGAAGAAGGAAGACAAAGAAGCGGATGAATTATGATCCGAAAGTTTGAACCAATTTTTGGGAATGATCCAAGAAGAACCAGCATTTTAGGGTGGTACCATTGGATTCGTCTACTCGATTACTATAAAATCTACTACAAGAACTCCAAAAATAGATCAGCGGTTCACCCATAGCGATGGAAATAAGAAGAGGGCAGAAGCACCTCTGTAGCGATACATACCCGCGACCTGCGAAGACAAAAATGAAAATGAGTTGTTGGGCAGATTGGGAGCTACGGGCCGCAGAAATGCCTTGCGGCCCGCAGGGGACGATATGACCTGCTATTATTTCCTCACCTTTTAGCCTCTAAACACGCAAAATCTTTTCTTCTCATCCGAATTTCTCTTCCAAAAACCATCCAACATCTTTAGTTTTTCATCTTTCCTCTTACGTTTACCATGGATCCTTGGTATTATGTTATGGGTTTAGCTAATCTAGGCTAAATATACTCTTGGGAGCAATTGGAAAGCATTTATAGTATGAATTTGTGAGATTTGGTTGATCCTATTTTGTTCTTTGATTATAAAGTATATTTTGTGGTTTCTTGTATGATTAATTCATGATTTAGACTAGGATGATCAACTTGTTGAAGATTGTGAATTGATTATTTTCTAGGTTTTTGGTCAAACCCAGAAGACTTTGACTTTTTATCGATGTGATTAACGTTAGTTGATTTAGGTTATAATTGGGTGTGACTACTAATTATGATTATTGATTGATGAAATTTCTTAGATTTAGGATGAATTTGAATGAGTTTGACTAATTATCAATGTGGCTCAATAGTAACAATTAGCATGAAGACCGATCCTTGTAGTTGTTATTAGTAGATATATTTGTGCCATCCCAATATTTCTCGGTTGTAAGATATTGTGTTAGTTGTATTGCTTCTCCATGTGTATTGCTATTATTGGGGAAGTCTATAACGGCGATCGTCTAGGGTGACCCGAGGGTAAGAGTTATTGTGTGGCGCCGATCGCCCACTCTAACTATAACCGATGAGAGGCAAGAAATATCTTCACCCAAAAGGTGTTGATAAGTTCTCCACAATATGTGATTAATGTGTAAAAATAGGATAATTATTCTATGATCAAAGGATAACTAGAAATGTAAACCAATTGCGCCCAAGACTCGTTATCACCTTAATTACATCTTTAGTACTCATTTGTTCGTAATTATATTGTTTCTCTAATTTTTGGTTGATTTAGTTATTTAAAGTAGTCGTAGTGTTTCCTAAAATCAAAACCCCCAAGTTTGTTACACACTTAGAGTGACATCTTTGTGTGTGTTTTAACTACGTTAACACTTGATAAAATCTCTTTTCCTCGTGGACGACCCCGACTTGCTACTATCTACTTTCTAGTAGTATAGCCGCAATTAGAGCATATAAATACTATCTTTGAGAGACACGATGACGGCCTCCCAACACTTTGTCTTCTCAACTCTTCTTAGCTCTTCTAAACTCTTCCAAGCTCCAATAAATTCAGCTCAACTCCAATTAACTCAACTTAACTTTTCTCAATTTTTCTCAACTTCAATCAATTCAGCTCAACTCCAATCAACTCAATCCAGCTCTTCTCAAATCTTCTCAGTTGTTCTCAACTCAACTCAACTCAACTTCATTTCAGCTGAACTGGACAGGGCATAATTGCAGGTTGCTTCAAGAAAGCAGAAAAACAGGGGACTTAAAAGCAAGTGAATTGATCCTTTTATTCTTATAACCCATTTTCGGCCTAATATTTCAACCCGTGAATTTTTTATAATTTTGTACTCCTTCCGTCCCACCATTAATGACATATTTACTTTTTCACGGTTTTCAATGATCATGTTTGACCGTCAATAACTCTACCTACATATAACAATTTTACATAAAAATTAATATTTAGAAATAGATGTTAAGATGAATTTAACAATATTTCACATGATATTTTTATTATAGATATATTAAGGATGTACGACACCCTCAGGTTGGCGCATGTAAACTTCCTCATTTAAAAAAGCATGCAAGAGAGCATTTTTAACATCTAATTGACGAAGAGTCCAATTAAGAGAGACAGCAAGAGTAAGAACTAAACGCACACTAGTAGGTTTCACAACATGACTAAAATTTCAAAATAGTCAACACCTGTCTGTTGGTGATTGCCAAAAACAACAAGTCTAACCTTGAACCGCTCCACAGACCCATCAGAATTGTATTTAATTTTATAAACTCATTTACAACCAAGTACATGACGATTGTAGTGGTGAGGTACCAACTCCCAAGTATCATTTTTAATTAAAGTCGTATACTCATCAAGCATGGCCTGACACCAGCGAGGATTTTTGGATGCCTGTTTAAAATTAGAGGATTATAATTCTATGACATCTATTTTTAAATCCATTAGGCGACGGGGCTTGGAAATACCCTCTTTAAGACGAGTAACCATAGGATGATCATTTTGAGCAAGAACCGATGATGGAAGACTGACTATGGCATGCTGAATAGGATAGACACCATGCTTACTGGACCCCCGAAGTAGTACTGACCCTGTGGTCTTGTCCTTTACCCAAACATAAGAATCATCAAAACACACAGTACAATTATTTTCTTTACATAATTTATTAACTGACAACAAATTATGTTTGAGTTTAGGAACATGACAGACGGAGGATAAGGTGAGGGGACGACTAGCAGTTTTAATACTCATTTTGCCAATATTTTTAATAGGGAGAGAGGGACCATCACCACCAACAACCGAACTTGACCCATTATAAGGAAGCTTAATAGAGAACTTACCATCCTGATGAGTCATGTGCGAGGCAGCTCTCGAATCCGGATACCAGATAGAGTCATTTGCTTCACCACCAACAGACAAGGCAGCAAAGGCACGAGTAACACTCTCTTGACTCGACGGCACAAAATTGGGATTAAAACGGTAAGGACAATTCGCAGCTTGGTGACCTGGATTCCAACAAAGACCACAAGAATCATAAGAGGGGGTAGAGCTAAAATTTCCATTAGATGAGTTATTTCATGCTGATGGCACAGTATTATTAATGTAGTTGGTGGAAGGCAAAATGAAACTTGACGAGTCCGAAATATTACCCATACCATTGGTACAATTCATGTTGTTTTGTGCCATGCCACCCCCTCCACTGTTACGAGTGTTAGACTGTCCTCCAGATTTGAGATTGTTGTTGCGTCCACCTTTGTTGCGATTGTCCCTACCCTTCGTTTTGCCACCACCAGTATTCTTGGGACTGGACGCAAGAGAGGAGCCCAAACTCTTACTCGCGACCATCACATGCAACAGAAAGGCATCCATTCTTTGAAACTTCATTCTCTACTCATGAAGTAGAAACTTTGGGCGCAAGTCATCAAATGTGAGCTCCAAAGGATAATGCATCAGTGTAGTAACAAGATACGCATAATCATGATCCCCATCCAAACCAAATAAAGTATATTGCTCCAAGTCTTCATTAGAGACTGGACTTTTAATTGCAGCAAGAGAATCCACTATCATTTTAATATCACGCAGATATTCATCCAAAGATTGAGACTCCGATTTTTAAGTCGAGATAATCTACCCTTTAACTTCATAGATGCAGCCAAACTAGCATGCATGAACTAAGACTGTAAACAATTCCAAATATCCCGAGAAGTAGGCAATTCATGAACATCAACAAACATATTCCGCAAAATGGTGGGAAAATCCAAGTTTTTACTTGTTGATCAACAAGTAGATATTCATAAAATTGTGGGTTCGAAATTAAATTACCAGATGCATCATAAATCACAGGAGTGGGAAGATTAACAGTACCCGTCAACGAGACCCATTAACTGATGAGACATTAGTAGACATGTAATCTGAGTCTTCCACAATAAATAATTTTCAGGCAACGACAGCTTAATAGTCACCAAATTGGATGGATTTGGAGCTGATAAATGAGGCACAGTGAATACTGAAGTTGCACCAAGGGGATTATTTAGAGAGGAATTATTCAAAGGAGCTTCCCTTTGACTTGCGTGCGAAATTAGGTCACTAGAATGTGACCAAGCATCCAAAAACGTGGGAACACTTCCCATGTGATGTTTTTGGCGCCCATGTGCCATGGGATCCGCCTGAAGTTGATTTCGTAAACCATTTGTCACATGTGTGGGACCCGCCTGGAACATTGTTGAAGCTTGGTTTAAAAGTTGTTGCTATTGCGCTTGGAGTACACGCGGCTGAGGCAACCTCACATCCCACGCGTGCTGATACAATCGAGTATCCAGATGCTCGAGCAGCAAGGATTTGGAGCCGGCAACAGTATCGGTTGGCCAAGATGTCGTCTGAAGCAAGCCGTAGTTGATCCACGATGCTGACGTGAATCCGGCGTGAGGCGCAGACAAGATCGGCGCTATCGCGGGCAGAGCAAACACCAAGGTTAGAGGCGGCGGAACCTGGGCTAAGCCGATCTGGAACGCCGATGAAAGCGGCTAGCCGGCGACTGAAGTTCCACTCGCAGAGTTTGTCTGACCGGTAAATAAACTTCTGTTTGCGAGGGTTCCACCAGCAAGCGGCAGAATCGAACTTGCGCCAGAATCCGGTGAAGAAACGATCGTCGATCTCGCCGGAGTGGACATGACGGATCTGGAGGTCGCCGGAGCAGACGTCGGTGACTGGTTGTCAGCGGCGTAGGAGAGGCCAAACGCTTCCGGCGGAGGGATCAAAACCATCGGAAAACAAAAGAGAAACTTCTAAAAAGTTTATACAATTGAAGAAAGAGAAAAATCGTTGGAAAAGTTTCTGTAAAACATAATGCTCTGGTACCATGTGTGGAATAATTATGGTTTACCCAATTGGTAGTCTTGACACTTTTTATATATGAATAATATTTATATGAAAAAGTCTATTCTAGACTTATACCCTAATAATGGTCAAAGTTTTCTAAATTTGATTTTGAAAAAGTAAGGGATATTAATCCCTCGTGTACTCAAGTACTTTATTTCAACCCGCTTTTCTAACACCAGCGCCGCTGCTATTTCAGTCTCGTCTCCCTCCGACTCCACTCCTTGTCATTCCTTTGCGGTCCCCCCAGGTACTTTAATTCGACCGATTTTCCAGCTATATCAAAGTTTCTTCCTGAAACAATTCAAATACTGTATGAGTTTTGATAACTTTAACAATCCCTCTTTCTTGTATATTATGCACCTGGAACTTGTTAGTAGTTTGATTTTGAGGTAACTTTGGCTGGATTCCTATAGGTGCTGTTATTCATTCCGAAACCACCGATCTGCTCTTTCATTACATTTACAGCTACCAGGTGATTCTTACTTTCATAATGCTATTGTTTATGTTAGTTCTGCTTTAATACTCGTATCTCTGTTGATAATTATCTGGGTTTCTGTTTATCTGAATCCATCTTGTTGTACTACGGTTTTTGGCCACTGTATTCTTGTTTGCTGGGAACGAGTTTGCTCTAATTTATTTGAGGCCACACGTTTTGTAGAATTTGGCGTCTTGGGTTTGCAGGAAATAGCTCATTCCTTCTTCATCACCATTTTTCAATTGAGAGCTATCATTGTTTTCTCCCCTAGTAATTAGGCTCTTTTGTTGCTTGTATGTTGTTTCTCGGATGTCAAGATATTCAGTAAGCTCAATTAGAATGTAATTCTTTTCATTGCTATACATTGTAGAGAGTAAGCGGACCTGGTATTAACTGCATAAGGCGTTCTGTTTTTGTGAGCTTCATTTTTTTTTGTTATCATTTGCTGCTCGTGCTGATTTCATGGTCGATTGTAAATATTTCACCCTGAAATTCATTGTAGGACAGTTCATCATAAATGGTATATCGTAGTTTGTTTCTCTTGAGTTGCATCATCTAAGTTTACTTTTATCTGTAAGACAGCGAACTCAATTTGGAATCTATAAGGAATTTGATACTCTACCTTTTACTTCTAAGATGATCACTCATTCCATCAGCTTTACACTTTGTGCTATTCTTCGGATATCGCTGAGAAGGTATTTTATGTCAACGAAAGATATGTGACTAATTAAAGACCAGATGAATGGTTCATGGAAATTGTCCACGTGGTTTAGACTAGTTTAAGAAATGATGTACCGAGGCATTGCCATCTTCCTTGTGAAATCACTATCTTGGCAGATGAAACCATTCTGTTATTTCTCTGTCATACTGCTGATTATTGAACAGGAAAGGTAATTGATTCGAAGGTGTAAGTGGAAACAAGAAATTCTCTCTTCTACTAAATGCTTATCTATTTTCTCTACTATGTCTAAGCAGAATGGATCCTGAGGCTGCGAAAAATGCACGAGACTCTTTGGACCTTGTGTTTCACATGTCGAACATACTTGAAACTGGGTTAGATCGACACACACTTTCAGTTCTCATTGCCCTTTGTGAAATGGGTCTCAACCCCGAGGTACTAGCTGCTGTTGTTAAGGAGCTCCATCGAGAATCCACTTCAGGTGCTGCTACATCCACGAAAGATTAAAGATAGTGCAACACTGAACCTTTCTTCTGATGGAAGGGCATTTAGATCAATGGTGCGGTTGCATTGGATTGATAACATGTTTGAATGAAGATCTTCTTGATTATATCTGCAGTTTGATTTACTGAACAAAATCTGCTGGCTGTTTGACTGACTTTTTATTGTTAAATTTAAGCTTGTCTGTTATATTCGCTTGCCATTTTACTTGGTTTAGTCTCATCAGGGAAGAACCTTGCCAAAACTCTATTATTTCCATCACCAAGGTACAAAGAGACCATCTGGGGTTTTGCAGTTATGGCCCCATGTCTTGCTGCGGTTCCATACCAGCAGGCTTGTTGGGCTGGTAGACTCGGTTGAGACAGCAACTGGAATTTTTTGCTCTTTACATCAAATGCCAGTATGGCATCATCACAAGAAACCCCTCCCTTCTCGCTATTGATCATCCAGTAAAGAACATTGTCCAGGATTACTGGGGAAATAAACAATTCAAATGGCGCCTGGGACGGTACCTTTGCAGCCTGGGGACAATCTTTCTCCTGCAAGAACTCTCTGTTTTTAGGGAGGATTTCAGATTCAGCGGCTTGAATTCAATGGTGACAGGGCTGATACGCTCTCTGACCCAAGAGAGTACATATTTCCTGCAGCTTTGGATGCAGAAAAAATGGTGCAAACTTGGCCTCATTACTCAACAACTTCTTGCGCAACCATCAGTTTCACCTTCTCCCTAGTGAGAGGGTTCAGGATAACAAAACAAGACGATGAGATTGACTGATCCCGCAGCACAACGAATACAAGAGCAGAAGATGGCGATGTTTTTCGGCTATGATCAGTCAGTGAAGATGATGTTGCACTAGTGAAATTCTCCAAGTGGAATGAATACGATGACGCTGTACGAGAATTGGTACTCTGGTTGATCCGAATCACCGGAACTGATGGAATTGGTGAGAGTTGCAACTGTATCATTTTATTAGTTAGGGTTATGTAATTGAGGAACTTGATTTCTCTATTAGCTCTCAATATTTTATCCCTCTCTCCGAGCGAAATATAAAACTAAACCAGTAAAAAAAGCAATGCCGTTCTGATCTTGAACAAGTTGTATACTCCCTCCGTCCCATGATCCCATCATCAATATTTAATTACTTTTGGAACTCAAATTTTGCAAATTTTGACCGTAAATATAAATTAATCTATATATAATAAAAATATCATGTGGCATATTGTTAGATTCATTTTAATATCTATTTTCTAAATATTAATTTTTTATGTGATATTATTAATAAGGAAATAAGAAATTCTTTCCCTTCTAGGGAAAAATTATAAATAGTAGTTACCTTATAGAATTAGTTATAGATAGTAATTTCCTTATAGACTTAGAATATTAATCTTATTTAAGTTAGACTTCTGTTTGTTATAACACTATGTATTGTAACCCTCATCTTTGATAAAGTCACCACTAATAAAGTCTTGTATATTTTATCATGGTATCAGAGCTAGTTCGATCTGGAACTCCTTATCTTTATCTGTATTCTTGCCACCGCCGCCACCGGAGAAGCTTAGCGCCACCACTGCTCCTCTTTGTTATCCATACACGCCACTGCCAAGTTCAGTTGTTGTCCTCGCGCGCCACCGTCGTCGCTGCCTCTCATGCACCACCGCCGCCCGCAAGGATTTCTACAAATACTGCTTTACCACTGTTACTGTTACTGTTACTATTGTTGCTGCTATTTCTACTACTACTGAAGTTGAATCTGTTTGATGGTGATTTTTTTTCAATAACTTTTATCGATTAGCAATTTCAGAATATTTTTCGCAAGTTGGGTATTTTTGTACATCATGCTCCAACTTGAGGGAGGGTAATAAGGAAATAAAAAAAATCCCTTGCAAGGAAAAGTTATAAATAGTAGCTACTTTATAGAATTAGTTATTTCCTTATAGACTGAGAATATTAGGCTTATTTATGTTAGACTTCTATTTGTTATATCACTATATTGTAACCCTCATCTTTAATGAGGTGTGTCATTGATATAGTATCAATGCACCATTAATAAAGTCTTGTATATTTTATCAATTATTAAAGGTCACTAGAGATATTTAGTGTCAAACATGCTCATTGAAAATCGTAAAAAAATAATTAAGCAATTTATAGTGATATGGAGGGAGAGTAAGTTGTATGATATGATACAGTGATAATACTTGTATAAGATAAAGTCCGGCACCTTATTAGTAGGAGTCCATCTCCTGCGAGACCGTCTTACCGTAAGACCAGGGACTTGCAATAATTTAAGGCAAAAGACAAACCAAATTCGGGGGTCCTAGCATAATTTTAAAAAAAAATTAGTGCCAATAAAAAATGCAAAAAAGTAGGAGGACTAACCTGCAAATTGGGGGGAAATGGAAGGAAATCTGAGAAGAGAGCGCGCCTGATGAAGGCGCATAACAGAAAAACACGCCACCAAAGTATAATCAGTGTTTCAACCAATCTCAAACACTGTAATCCATCCATCAAAAAGCTTCGAAGATCTCATCTTCAACGTCTGCGATCTCCGATCTGCGATCAAGAGCGAAAAAAGCAATGAGCATCATCGATCAACAAGCAATCAGGTTCGTCATTCAAAATTACATAATCAAATCAATATCTTGAACAATCTACAATAAATTTCAACTGACCTTCATTTATTTTGCAGATCGAAAGATCAATTTATGTGTGAAGATGATGATAACAAAACAGAAGATTCATCAACATGCCTTTTGAACAATGAACGACAAATTACTGTAGTGAGCGACACAGTCAATGAAATCAAACAAAATTCTGTAAAAGGTACGTTTTAAAAACTGGAATCATCATATAAAACTTGATTCTACCTACTTGCGAATGATTCAGCTCCAATTGTTTGTGAATATTTTGATGTAGACTGATCTTTTAGCTCAAGAAGCTTGCGAGTGTTTTGAAGTTCAAAATCGATGCTCTGTACCAGTATATATAGACTGAAAGAGTGATTTTCCGTAATGATTCTGATATTACAGGATAGAATAAATAGAGTACAAAATGTAAACTAGATATAGTAGAACTCTAATCTAGTCATGAACATAATCCATAATCAAATCAAATATAATCATCATATTGACTTATTCTAACACCCCCCTTCAAGCGAAGCATCATATGCTCTCCGACGCAAAGCTTGGATTGAAAAAACTCGAACAGCAGACGAGAGAGCCCTTTGGTGAAAATGTCTGGAATCTGAAGAGCAGTAGAAACATAAGCAACACGCAGCTTGCCAGAAGTAACCAACTCTCGAACAAAGTGATAATTGATGTCGATGTGCTTCGCCTGCTTGTGAACAACTGGATTCTGAGCTAAGAAGATGACGCTACTGTTGTCACATAGTAGCAACGGAGAACCATACAAAGGAACTCGAAGATCTCGGAGCAAATGAGTAAGCCAAACAACTTCTGAAGCAGTGTTGGAAAGAGCACGATACTCAGACTCAGTCATGGAACGAGAAACTGTGGGTTGTTTCTTGGCACTCCAGGAAACAAGATTCCCACCAAGAAAAATAGCATATCCATAAGTGGAACGACGAGTCTCCAAACAGCAAGCTCAATCAGCATCAGAGTACCCCAACACCTCTGGAGAACTGGCAGACCTAAAAACAAGACCAAAAATCAGAGTGCCCTGAACATACCGCAAAATCAGAGTGACAGCAGTAAAATTATCATCTCTAGGATCTTGAAGAAACTGGATTACAGTGTTGACCGAGAAAGCCATATCAGAACGAGTGATGGTCAAGTACTGAAGAACCCTAACTAGAGAACGATACAAAGTCGGATTCCGAAATGGCGGACTAGTAGAACTATGCAGCTGATAACCTGACACAAATGGTGTAGAGACTGGTGTAGCATCAGACATTCATGCACGAGTGAGAATGCAATGTTCAAGGCCAAGAAAGTAGTGAAGAGCGCTGAGATCCTTAATTGCAAACTCACAATGCGTCTGATCAATGAACTGCCTGAATCATTCCCTGTAAGAATGATGTCGTCCACATATACCAGGAGATACAATAATGATGATCCTCTCAAAAGAACGAACAGTGAGGTTTCGGCTGAGCTACATTGAAAATCAAGCTGAGTCAAATAAGTATTGAAGCGCTGGAGCCAAGCCCGAGGAGCTTGCTTAAGTCCATAAATGGCCTTTCGCAAGCGACAAACATAATCTGGATGGACATGGTCCTTGTATCCAACAGGTTGCTTCATGTAAACCGAAGCATCGAGGACGCAATTGAGAAGTGCGTTCTTGACATCTAGCTGATGAAGCGGCCAGGAGCGCATGGTAGCAATGGCGAGAACTGTCCAAACCGTGGAGGCTTTAACCACAGGACTGAAAGTGTGATCAAAGTCAAACCTCGGAATCTGCGAGAAACCCCGTGCTACAAGCCTAGTTTTATGATGCCCAATAGTGCTATCTGGTCGATACTTCAGGCGATAAACTCACTTGGAGCCAACAATGTTGGCGTCTGAGGGTCAAGGCACTAAATCCCAAGTGCGCTGGCCACGAAGAGCTTCCATCTCGTCATCCATGGCAGAAACCAAGCTTGATCCTAAAGAGCAGTGCGATAATTCGTGAGCTCAGATTGAGCAAATAGAGCAGCAGTAAGACCGTGAACAACGATATCAGAATAATCTATGCGCTGAATA
>JAULKK010317454.1:0-11579 GCA_032355705.1 Rubia peregrina
GAATTGGTTATTGATTAGTAGTTCAATTGTTTTGAATTTTTTATGTTTGATTTGTGATGAAAACATGGATGGAAGTGCCTCATTTTGGAAATAGATTTTCGTTTGCTCAGAGATGGATATAAACTTCAACCGTATGATGTTGTGCAATATGTTTCCACATAGCAAGAATAATGTTCCTCTTAAGCGTGCAAAAATATATATTTTAATCTCCTTTTCAGCCCCCTTGCCTGATCTCCTGGATCCGTCACTGCCCATACCCACCCGGATACAACAATAGACAACCCGCTTGACCTGCTAGTTATGGGTCTATTTTGCCACCCCTATCTAGACTCTTTCAATTACTACTTCCTTCGAACCATATTTAGGCTCGACTTTTTAGTATTATATTTAGTATTAAGATTTAGACTCAAATACTTGGTTATATGGAGTTATTAAATTGTGGCTAGATCAATATAAACCCATAAACCTAGCATTTCATGTAAAGAATCTTTTATTTGAACTTGTTTTTATTTCAAATAAAAAGCCTTTTTCATTTGTAAAAGAGAAAGGGGATATCTTTGGAATATTTGATTATATTTTATAAATTAATGTTGTATGTAGTTTAGTTTTATTGCTAATTTTTGGAAATGTTTTTGAGAAAGCATAAATGGTTTTAGAAGAATTGCACATTCACTAATTCAACTAGATAAAACAAAAAAGATTAGTACTTGTCTACAATGGAGGGGAAAAAATAGTTTCATAATAGTTTCATAATTAATGAATGTGCAGATGGATAATCCCCCTGGAGACGATAACGAAAACAAAAGCATGCTGGGTTCCAATGGAGAAGGAATGTCTGAATTGGATCTGCAATCCACAACTAACAATATTAATATTGTAGTCCGGAGTGATAGTACATGTAATTAGTACCACATTTGAAACAATTTTATAATATATATACTATTTAAATGTATAGTTTATTGCATATTTACATAATTCATGTTAACTGTATTTTTAATGGAAGTTGATTCAAATGTGGTAATTTTTTTTCTACCAATGATGTTTATTAGGATGAGAACTTCCTAGACTTTGGATCAGTTACTCTTGGTATATATTTTGAGGCCGGGAAAATTAGCTCAAGTTAGTCACTTCACTTCTTAATTTAGTCATTGATTTTATCAAATGATTATTTTTTACCCAAATTCATAACTCCATCGATATTTACTGTGTATATGTGTTTTTCTTGACAAATGGTAGTTTATATAGTAGAGGGAAGTAAAGATAACAAAGATGGATCTCCCGACATAACGTGGTTACTGATGGAAAAGATAAGAAGGTAATCACTTACACCATTACTTCTCATAGGTTTTGCTTTTATTGTTCTTTTGTGTAACATTTTTTTATTAATGAAAACAACATGTATCTAGGGTTGATAATGAACCTCACTCGCAATAAATCTTTTGTTGGTTCTAATATTGGATATAGATAAGTGTTGAGTTTTATTATGCATGAGACAATATATCTTAACTTAATTAGTAGGATAACATGTTGACATTGTCTTTTATTTCTCTTCAGAAGAAGGAGGAGTAGGCAAAGGTCGCGAGAGAAGGGTGGCCAGATTCTGTAGAGTCCCCGATGAGATGTTTGCTTTGCGAGGACAAGATCATTGATCCAACAGAGCTTCGATGTGGCCATATCTACTGCAACATCTGTATCTTTGAATATGTTTTAGGTTATGGCGACTGTCCAGAGTGCAAAACAAAAGTGCACTGGAGAGATACTCGTAGAATCTAACCAGTTAGTGTCTAATTGGTTAGGTTCGATAATCTATTTTCTAGCTACTTGATAGATTGTATTTTTTTATTTGAATGAGCATATGGTAACAAACTACAAGTTTGAATAAAAGGTTGTAAGCATCTTAGTATCAATGAACTAGGGTCAAACATAAGCCTAATTTCAATTGTTTGGTTTAAATGTTTCTACAATTTTGTAGGCTGTAGCCATATTTTTTAACAATGTTATATTTATAGGTTCAGTGCTAATTAGTTTCTTGAATTTTATTTATGTTCTATAAAATTTTGTTCATTTTGAGATATTAGTTTGAACTAGCATTTGACTTGTTTTTTGGTAAGTGGTATATATATTTGGATCATTCATATTCTTACTAGTATAATAACTTTGGCTTTTCCAATCAGAGTCTAGTTAAAATTTTCATTTTGAGCTATGAAAGTACCATAAATTTTCAAATTTGTGACTCCCCTGTCCAAGATCAAACTTCATTTTTTTACTATTTGACACTATCCTTCAACCAGTTTTGACCACATATTTGAATAATAATATAATTAATAATATAATCATGTGTGATATTGTTAGATTGATCGTAACAAGTTATTTTTAAATATCAAATTTTTATTCATTGTTATTATATGTAATTGAACATATTAACAATTAAACATGTTTCTTGATAACTATAAAAAATATTCTATAAAATTTGACTTGGGACGGAGGGAGTATATCAAGTTGCTTTTGCAAACAAAACCGTTGAGTTTAAGTGGATCAACCAAGTTAACAAATAAGCCATTTTGGGTTAGTAGCACGGTCCAATTTTAGAAGTAGATTGTCCTAAGCAGCATTTATAACGTATATTACTCTTTTTGTGTCAGAGTGATTTTGTGTTACATTCTGAGTTTTTTTCAAAAGCATGATTGGTTAATAGGGGTATGCAGTGTATGCCCCATTTAAAGATCAACACATGTGGCATTAACTTGTCATTCGTTTCCCTATATTTATTTCTAGAATGAGGGAGAGAAACAATATTTTCTTTTCATGAATAAAAAAACGTGCCTTCGATGGGTGTTAGTACTCCATCTAGCTATAGGGTCTCATAAACTTGACTTGGTGAGACATCACTGATGAGATCCGAAGCTGAGGGAGTTTTTTCTTATTTTGTTTGGGACTCGACTGATGGGAAAATCAAGACTCGCTTTCGCTACAGCTCTGATGGGTTCGCATAACCATGTCATTGATTAGTGCTTGTTTATTGAGGATATAAATAGAGAAGATTGGGGTTATGAGAGTGTTAACCCTTAACAGAGTTCTAGTCTAAGTAGTCTATTATAACACCTCTCTCAAGTGAAGCGTCGAATTAACTAAAACGCAAAGCTTGGATCTGAGAAACAAAGTGATAGTTAATGTTAATATGTTTCACACACTTGTGGAAAAAATGGGATTTTGAGCCAGAAAATGCACACGAGTGTTATCACAAAGTAGGAGCGGGGATCCGAATAGAGGAAAGAGAAGATCTCAAAGTATGTGAGATAGCCAGACAAATTCAGCAGAAGTATTGGCCAAAACACGATACTCTGACTTTGAACTGGAACGGGAAATTGTGGGTTATCTCTTGGCACTCCAAGAAACCAGATTACCAAGGAACACAACATAGTCGTAGGTCGAACAACAAGTCTCAAGACATCGATCCCAATCAACATCGGGATTTCCCAAAACTTCATAGAAGCAATGTGAGCTGAATGAGACAATAATAAGTTGTACCACAAACGTAACAAAAAATACTAGTCATGGCAACAAAATACGTCATAAATAAACAATATGGATCATCATCATTTCTTGTGAGTTTGATATCATCTACACGTTAGAAGGTATAATAATATGGATCCTCAAGAAAAAATAAACAACAAAGTGTTTGTGGAGTTGCAAAGAAAATCAAGGTCTTGAAGATAAATACTGAATCGCTGAACCATGAACGAGGCTGTTTATAAGACCATAAATGGCCTTACACAAGCAAAAAACATAATAAATCCAAGTAGGATCCTTATAGCCCATTTGTCTCGCCATATGGATTGGACATTGAGAAAGTCATTCTTGACATCAGTCTAATTAAGCGCATAGTGGCAATGGCAAGAACCGCACGAACAGTGGAAGCTTTAACTACTTGGTTAAATTTATGATCAAAGTCAAAACCCCAAAATCTAAGAAAATCCCTAAGTGACAAAACAAGCTTTGTATCGATCAAAACTACCAATTTGGCAATGCTTTAGTAAAAAAATCCATTTGGACCCGACAATGTTCACGCCAGACAAACGATGAATCTTAAGTATGTTGATGGTGAAGTTCAACGATCTCCTCATCCATAGAGGTAACACATAGTGTGTGTATCATGAAGGGCAGTGAGATAGTCGCAAGGATAAATTTGAGTCAACAAAGCAGCAAGAAGACCATTGACAACATACTCAGAAAAGTCATTCGATCTCTGAGAGATATCCAACGTCTTAGTAGTCATGTGATGAGTATGTGTAGGTGGAAAATCAGGGGACTCATCAGAAGAATAATCAAAAGATGAAGGAGATGAACCAGGTAACACAGAGAGAGAATAATCTAGAGACTCGGGATCAGGGACAAGAGGCATTGGACTCAGAACAGTGGGAATCAAATCTGATGAACACACCAAACATTGAGGAGTACGTTCCATATTAAATTCCACCTTCGAAGAAGTTGGAATATCAATAAAGGCATATGTGTGTATAGAGGCAAACACTAAATCAGCGGGATCCAAAAAGTAGAGACATCTAAATAGAATAGAAATACTGAAGTAGAACCACCGACAAAAGGAAATGAACTATAGTCAAACATGGTATGTCCAGCGACATAAATTTTCTAAGACAGATGATCCAAACACTTATATCCTTTTTCCTAGGAGTTGTACCAAGGGGCAGATCCAGGGCGGGTCGGGGTGGTGCTAAAGCCACAGCTCAGATTCGTCGATCAAAGGTAAAAGTATCTTTTTTCACCTTTAAGCCCCAACTTTGATTACATTCAAACACTTGATTTCCAGACCCAAAGAAAATAATAATCTGATTAATAAGAATGAGGAAGAATGTGAATCTCCTTATTTTAAATAGCCATTTCCAATAATGACCTGCAAATTAAATTCTTCCCTATCATTTGTGGCCTATATCTACACCGGGTTTCTGAAGTATCGAAAGAGATAGGGAGGGACCATATGAATTTAGCCCAGGAGGAGGATCCCATTAGCATTTTCACCGTGGCCTATATCTACACCGGGTTTCTGAAGTATCGAAAGAGATAGGGAGGGACCATATGAATTTAGCCCAGAAGGAGGATTCCATTAGCATTTTCACCAATTTTTCGTTGAGACTGAGTCTAAGACATGTTTGTAATTTCCTAAACCGAACTCATTTTTATAAGTTGGGTGGCAATTTTTCGCCCATGAGATCCCGCATCTATTATTTCCCAATTTAGATTACCCCATAAAAAATTACTCAATAATAACCTAATTTTCTTTATTGCACTTGTGGTTGGAGATGTGACATCCAAGATATATTGTGGTATGGTAGTAAGTTCATGATTAATTTACACTATTTTACTTTCATGGAAAGTCATGAATTTTTCCAGTTTCCTAACTTGTAACCTAGAAGATATTTTATCCATCACTCCACTAAAGTGTAGATTTAACTTTCTTCCTTTAAAAATGTAATTCCCACGTATGAGAAAGGTAGTTCTCCCTAATTCATTCCTGTAATTATCCTAAATTATCGCAATTTAGTTGTGTTAAGTTTTCCAGAGTAATATATAGGAGTTTCCCCCCTTAAATTTACTCTTTGACTAGCCAGTGAGAAGATGTAAAGAACTTCATTATATTTTATAGTGTTTTTATTGTCCTTTAATGAATAACACAGTATCATCAATAGAAGATAGTTTGTGCTATAGGATTGGTTGTTCATGGAGTCTTAAAGAGCCTTATGTTTTCACTAATGAATTGAATCTTGAGGTTCTTGGTTAAGAGTTCTAGTTAAGATATTGATGAGGAAATGGGAGAGGGGATCCCCTTGTTTAAGACCTCTTGTGGGTTTAGAATAACTATGTGAAAGCCCATTCACGAAGATTAAAAACTAGACTACATTTAAGTTGTTCGTGACCAGTTTGACCATGTGACCATGAAACCCTAGCCTAAGAAGCGAAGAGCTTAGAATAGTCCATGAGACTCTATAAAATGATTTCATCATATCAAATTTTATGATTAAGTTTAACCCATTTTACTTTCTATCAAGCAATCTAATAGCTTATTTATTAGCAAGATGTTACCAGTTATGTCTCTGTTATCCAGAAAAGCTTATTTCTCTTGAGATATTATAGAGTTCATAATTGGTTTGATACTGTCTACAAATATTTTTAACATTATTTTGTGGATAAGATTAGATAGGTTGGTGGATTCAAATTCATAAATGAAGATGGAGTAGAGTATTAGGGATTATGGAAATTAATGAAATTCCAATAGCTTTAGGGATTGGTACACCACACTAGAATCTCATTACTGCTTTCTATATATTAGTTTGTATGGTGCTCTGTTCATTTCTATAAAAGAAACTTGCAAACCCATCAAGGAATGGGGATGCACCAAGACACAGCTGGGAGACTGTTTCTCTGGTTTCTTCTAGTGTTATGGGTTCCATCATTCTCAAATTCTCTTGGTACCTCGGACGGTGGTAGAAGTGTCAAATAATTTCGAATAAGCCGCTGCTAAATAGGAGTATCTCCGATTTAGATCACCTATTATTTATGGTTCTTACTGTCTTGGTGTAGCCCCACTCCTAAGAGAGGCCCGTTAACCGGTCAAACTATAAGAAGCACTGTTTGCCTATCATAGAATCCCTAGATTAGTACCATCAACCGTTTCACAAACGTCTTCACTGAGTGGGGATCCAACCTAGCAATTCCCCTATTCATGTAGAAGTACATGGTCTTAGATAGACACATATATCAATGTTAACGTATCAGCATGCTTGTATGCTACCACTGACGATGGTACAACTCTTGTATCTACAACATTAGTTAAACTATTGCAATTATTAAGCCAATCTTGTCAGAATGTATATTGAGGGTGTTGGAGAAGCCTGGCCCACTAGATACGTAGGATGTTGCAAACCCGACCTACTGGAATGCTGAAAGGTTAGCCTTCCTGACTTTTTATCAAAATATAATATATATATATATATATATGCTGCCAATGAATTTTGATTACAAATCTTAGTGAAAAATAGTTGTTTCACGTTAACATCCAAAGAACTTATTTTCTCGATGAATAGAGAAATCTAGTTACAAACTTCAATAACGGCTCCATAGCATAATTGTTATCTCTTATTGCCTCTCGGACCCAAAGGTAAATTATTAGTGAATGCTACAAACACGAAAGATATCTAACGCAGTAGAAGACTGCTCATCAGTTAAATAATGATATGAGGGGTAACAACTATGAAGACATCTTTATGAGATGATATAGTAAAAGACCGGTTGTTTGTTTCGTTACTGGAGGGCATGATCCTTAATTTTATTTTGGATAGAGACAACTGAATTGATAGCGGTTACGTTTGAATTTTGAGCTTTGGATTTGTACACTAGTGTAAAACATGGCCATTAACGACGATGAAAAGGGCTTTAGGCGATGGTTTCGAGCCACCGCCCTTGGCACCACTGTAGTTAGTGTGTGGCCGTTGAATGTTTCCTTCATGCCACTTTTGAGTATCGTGGAAGCTTATTTTTTAACCACCGTCTATTGTCCAATCATCAAAAAAATAATTTCTAAACCACTTCTGATATTGGAACATGCCTTGAAAGTTAATATATAAAAAATTGGCCTTCTGGTTATGTTGAAACTAGAAAATTCATATCTACCATATCATCCCATTCTTCATATGAACTCTTATTGACATTCATCTTCAACACAACACAACCACGGTCATCCTCATATCTTACACTTATATCAAACTCACCTACAATCAAATCCATAATGATAAACATTCAAAAAAATCATCAATCCACCTCAAACAATTGATAGGCGGGTTTATAATTAAGAAACTCAAAACTGAGAAAAACCATACCATAATAATATGAAGTTTATCACCACACCTTTTTCATATTTAAAGTCACCGCCGTGGATTCACATTTAAAATTAAAAGGAGGAAGTGTTAGATTTGGGGAAGGAGGGGGAGAAGAAGGAATAAAGAAATAGAGGGAAGGAAGAAAGAAATAGAGGGAAGGAAGAATGAAAGGAAAATTGTACTCCATTATATAGGTGGATTTTTTTTAGAGTTTC
This sequence comes from Rubia peregrina, assembly GCA_032355705.1. Lineage (NCBI taxonomy): Eukaryota > Viridiplantae > Streptophyta > Magnoliopsida > Gentianales > Rubiaceae > Rubia > Rubia peregrina. The sequence goes on from JAULKK010317454.1 coordinate 8,108, forward strand.
TTACTTTAGTGCACTCCGGAAACCAATTCCGAAGTCGAAACCTCTTCCAGAAATGCCTCATACGTGCATTAAAATAGTAGTTTTTAGTGCATATTTTTGTAGGATTTTTTAGATGGGTTGAACCGTTGTTGTCTGCTTTAGTGCAGTTCAGAGGTATTTCGAAAATAGCTACCGACGTTGGAAGTGAAATTCCAAAGAAAGTGCCCACGAAAATGCCTTAAAATAGTAAATTTGAGCACATATTTTTGTAGGATTTCTTAGACGGAGGTTCAATCGTCGTTGTCTACTTTAGTGCACTCCAGACACATGTTTCGACTTTGGAAGTGCATAAAAGTTAACAACAGGGCCATCGTACAACACTTTCAACGGCAGTTCAATTCCATCCATCATTGATCATACTACGTTAGATGACGGCTATGCTTCATCCATCATCTAAAGGATTTTTGGAGTCGTCTATGTCAACCCAACTACCAAAATACATGTTCAGAGTTCGGACCTACCTTAGAAGGCCATCATTCTTCCACTTGTGAAAACCTCGGGAAGGGAGGTGTTAGACGGATAATATCGATTTAAAAGTGATCGTGAATTTTTCATTTAGATGGGCACGACTCAGTGGTGAGAGTCATTCTCGCTTCTATTTTTGACGAGGAATTTACTTCAATTTCTTTTAATTGCTACAGAAACTATCTATCCTCTTATAGCTTTCTTTATTAGTGCGTTGGATTTCTCTGGTATAGCCCTTATATGTAATTTGATATAAGCTCAAGGCTTGAATTATTAGGATTTTTGACCTATTTGATTATTTTTATAGAGGGTTGGGTTCCCTTAAAAACCCTGTCAATAGACGATTTATTTTTATATTTTAAAAATGTCTACAAGAAGTAAAGGTTTCCATCTGTCTAGCATCTTTATTAAGAATTAAAATTACTAAAATAACCTCACTCAGAAAACATTAACATGATCTCATAATTTTTACTCTAATTATTCGTTTTTATATAAAAATTAAAATTTTATTTTCTAAAATGTTAGTATTCTGGTATTATATCTGTTTCATTTAAAGGTTCAATAATTTAATTATGTTCACTAATTTTGCTTATTAATTATTTAATTTTAGCAATTTTACTTGATAAGAAAATTAACTAATTTTATAGTTCATAAGCACCACCATCTCAATTCCACTTCATGTCATTTTAGTAGCTGGGGAGGCTCTTATCTCGGAAAATTTTATGTGGGATTTTTAGATTCGGAGAGGTGAGGGTCAAAAGTTGACTAGTGTTCATTTTAAATTTTGATTATATTCTTCCTAGTTTTTTTTAGTTATAATTTGAATTGAACACTTGTCACATTCTTATTTGGTCCTCACCTTTTCACATATAAAATTTCTGCTATGATAGTAGACTTAACTGTATCGTTCGAATAACATTAAAATTTACAAATTACCACTATCAGCAGAACATTGAAGATACATATTGAATCTAAAAATAAAAGTAAATAATGGATTACAGCAACGAGATTTTTTGTTTTATTTTTTGAGTTAAGACTACTGCTAGGAGAACTAATTAATAAGGGATTACATAAATATTACGTTATTATTATATTTATACATACTACAAAAACCATATTAACCAGGTATTTATTACAAATGATTTCCATAAAATTTAGTACAATTTCTTGAATGCAATACATGGAAAATTATGAAATAAGTTATAAAAGTAGTCATTATTTTTTAAAAGGCTCTTGGTTAATTAGTAACAATTTTCCAGTCAAACATCGGTATTATCAATCTTTGTTTTAATGACTACTGTATTTGTCTTAATTATCCCATTAATTCAGAGTCAAAATTTACAAATTTGAATTGTCAGTTTTTATTATATTACTATGTATGATTTGTAATTTCTTTTATAAATTAGCTTTTAGATATTAATTTTGTAACAATTATAATAACATGAGCCCTGGTTTATAAAAATATTTCCGAGAAAGTTCTGCGTCTGAATTCGACGGAAGAAGTCTTTGAGGTACACTCGATCGATCTCTTTTTTTAAATCTGTATCATTATAACTAGCTGTTTCTTAATTCTTCACACTGCCTATGTATAATATACATTACTTTATGCCTTTAATAAATTTTATTTGACTTCACATAATTTAACAAATGAGTCAAATGTTGGAGTAGAGGTATTTCCATATATTTGGGGTATGTGGAGCTATTAAATTGTGGTTAGACCAGTATAAACCCATAAACCTTGCATTTCATGTAAGAATCTTGTATTTGAACATGTTCTTGTTATAAATAAAAGAGTCTGTCTCTTGAAAGACGGTTTTCCATAAGCCATGGAAAAATCAGGATTTGAACTGCAAATTCGAATAAATAAAAATAAAAATTTGGGTTGTATTAATCGGGTCATAAGCTTTATAACTACTGCAAGTCACATAATAAATTTTTAATATTGCAACTAAAACCCTTTACGTTTTTATTATTATGATTAAACTCCGTCTTTCCATAAACCTTTGAAAAGACGGTCTTTCTCGTGACTTTGCCTAAATAAAAAAGCCTTATTTTGTAAAAGAGAAAGGGGATATATATCTAATGGAATTCTTGATTATATTTTATATACTCCCTCTGTCGTATTTCAAGTTGTCATTTAGCTATTCATATAGTCAAAATTTCTTAAATTTGAACCTAAAATAAAATTGGTATATAAGGACAAATACTATTGTGTGATACACTGTTAGACTCGTTATAACATATTTTCAAAATATTAAATTTTTACAAGTTTTAATTATCGTTAATGAAAGATATTAAGGGTCAAATATTTTTTAAGTCAACTGTGAAAAAGCAAAAGCTGAATGAGTATCAATGTTGTATGTAGTTTAATTTGATTGCTAATTTTTGGAAATGTTTTGAGAAAGCATAAGAAGAATTCCACATTCATTAATTAAAGTAGCTAAAACAAAACAAAAATAAATTGGTATTTGTCTAAAATGGAGGGAGAAAATGATTTCATAACAGCCTCATTAGACCATCAAACAATAGTGTGTATGGAATTATTATTATTTATTAATTACTGCATGAATTAACTGAGCCATCATAATGAATGTGCAGATGGATAATCCCCCTGGAGATGATGACGAGAACAAGAGCATGGTGGGTTCCAATGGAGAAGGAGCTGACTTCGCGAGCAAAGACAAAGTTTCGCTCTCTGGATTCGATCGCCAATCCGCAATCGGCAATATTAATACTGTAGCCGGGAGTGATCACAGTGCTTCTTTTAATGTAAGTACCACATATTAAATCATTTTAATATTCCCTTAAAGGCAAAGTCTTGGGAAAGACCATCTTTCCATAAACTTATGGAAAGACGGAGTTTAATTAGAATAATAACAGGTAAAAGGTCTTAGTTGCAATATTAAAATTTTATTATGCAACATGTAGTAGTCATAAAGTTTATAACCCGATTCATGCAACCCAAAAA
>JAULKK010317462.1:0-11579 GCA_032355705.1 Rubia peregrina
TCAAACCTCGACATTTGATTGTTAAAGCTGTAATATGGGGGGTCGTTTTAGGGCTTAAGGTATTTTAACAAACCTTGATTTCACCAATAACTCCCTCATTGATACATTAAGTTTTAGCTTAATCGTTATTCTTATATTTTCCCTCAATCCTTCTATATACATGTTCTTCACAAATGCATCAATCCTCTCGCATGCCAAACCTTTTAATGGTTAGTTTTAGATATTACCGATATTCATCCAGAATGAAATTTCCTTGATTCATATTTCTTAAGAATAAGTGTTTTCCATCAAGTAGGTGGTTTGGAAGGGATACAAATGGAGCCCGGTCTTCAATCTTATCCAAGTTGCAATAAGTTTACTCCAGCTTATGTGGTTGATTATTTGAACAACACTTACATGGATTTCAGATGGTTTGTTCTTGTTTTGAGGAAGCCATTCTAAGTTAATTTGAACTAAAAGTTGAATTTTAATGTCTAGTTAGGATCAAACCAGTCCATCATTGGCCCTCTTCCTTGGCCGAAGTTAGAAGATCTCGAGTCAAACCTCGACATTTAATTATTAAAGCTGTAAAGAACTTTCACCAAAACTTGTTTTTACCAATAAATCCCTCATTGATACATTAAGTTGTATCTGAATCGGTGGTTTTATATTCTCCCTTAGCCCTTCGATATAGTGGTTCTTCACAAATGCATCAATCATCTAGCATACCAACCCTTCTAATGGTAAGTTTGAGATATTACAAATATTCATCCATAATTTAATTTCCTTGATTCATATTGCTTAAGTATAAGTGTTTTCCATCAAGCAGGTGGTTTGAATTGGATACAAATGTAGACCGGTCTTCAATTTTACCCAAGTTGCAATCAGTTTAATCTAGCGTATGCTCTTAATTCTTTGAACAACACTTACATGGATTATAGATGGATTGTTCTTGATTGGAGGCAGCCATTCTTTGTTCATTTGAACTAAAAGTCGAATTTGAATATGTCTAGTTAGGACTACACCAGCCCATCATTGGCCCTCTTCCTGGGCCGAAGTTAGAAGATCTCGAGTCAAACAACGGCATTTGATTGTTAAAGTCGTAATACAGGGGGTGTCTTTTTAGTCCTTAAGTTACTTTTATCATACCTTGCTTTAACCAATAACTCTCTCAATGTTATATTAAGTTGTAGCTTAATCGGTATTCTTAAAATCACCCCAGTCCTTCAATATACTGGTTCTTACATATGTATGAATCCTCTGGGATACCAACCCTTTTAATGGTTAGTTTGAGATATTACAAATATTCATCAAGAATGAAATTTACTTGATTCATATTTCTTAAAAATACGTGTTTTCCATCAAGTAAGTGGTTTGGAGTGGATACAAATGGAGCCCAGTCTTCAATCTTACCCATGTTACAATCGGTTTAATTCTGCTTATGCTCTTGATTGTTTGAACAAAACTTAAATGGATTTCACATGGATTGTTTTTTATTTTAGACATCCATTTTTCATTCATTAGAACTAAAATTCAAATTTTATTATGTCTAGTTAGGACTGCACGAGCTCATCATTGGCCCTCTTTCTCGGACGAAGTTGGAATATCTCGAGTCAAACCTCAGCATTTGATTCTTATTTGTAGTTTTTGTATCTTTTTCTTAGCTTTGTTGAATAATTAGCAGAGTTACTTGACTTTGCTAGTTTTGTTGTTCTTACTTTCATAACTTAGAAAACCAACAAACAAGCCCCCCCCATTTTACTTGCTTTTATATCTATGCATATATATGTCCAGGCCCATATTTACCATTATATGAGCAAACGCTTGGGAATATCTTTCTTCTCTATGGGCAACCCCGACATGCCATACTATCTACTTAGTTGTATTTTGTAAGCACTTTGAGCTTAAAAATGGAATCTTTGAGAGGTACGGCGACGACCTCCCAAGGGGGGTCATTTTAGGCTTTAAGGTACTTTCAACAAACCTTGCTTTCACAAATAACTCCCTAATTGATACATTAAGTCGTACCTTAATTGGTATTCCTATATTCTCCCCCAATCCCTCGATATACTGGTTCTTCACAAATGCGTCAATCCTATCACATACCAACCATTTTAATGGTTCGTTTGAGATATTACCAGTATTCATCAAGAATAAAATTTCCTTGATTCATGTTGCTTAAGAATAAGTGTTTTCCATCAAGTAGGTGGTTTGGAATAGATACAAATGGAGCCCAGTCTTCAAACTTACCCAAGTTCCAATCAGTTTAATCTAGCATATGCTCTTGATTCTCTGAACAACACTATCATGGATTTTTGATGGATTGTTCTTGATTTGAGGCAGTCATTCTTCGTTTATTTGAACAAAAGGTTGAATTTGAATATGTATAGTTAGGAGCACACCAGCCAATTATTAACCCTCTTCCTCGGCTGAAGTTAGAAGATCTCGATTCAAACCCATTCTATTGTTAATGCTCTGATACAAATTGAGCCCGATCTTTAATCCTACCCAAGTTTCAATAACTATCATCCAGCATATGCTCTTGATTCTTTGAACAACACTTACATGGATTTCAGTTGGATTGTTCCTTATTTTAGGTAGCCATTCTTTGTTCTTTAGAACTAAATTTAGAATTTGAATATGCCTTGGTAGGACCACAGCAGCCCATCATTGACCCTCTTTCTCAACAAAAGTTAGAAGATCTCGAGTTAAACCTTGGCATTTGATTGTTAAAGGTGTAATATGAGGGGTCTTTTTTGGCCTTAAGGTACTTGCAACAAACCTTTCTATCACCAATAAGTCTTTTATTGATATATTAATTTGTTGCTTAATCGATGTTCTTATTTTCTCTCCTGGTCCTTCGATATACTGGTTATTCACAAATGCATCAACCCTCTTGCATACCACCCTTCTAATGGTTAGTTTGAGATATTAAAAATATTCATCCGGAATGCAATATCCTTGATTCATATTGCTTAAGTATAAGTGTTTTCCATAAAGTAGGGAGTTTGGAGTGGTTACGAACGGAGCCCAGTTTTCAATCTTACCCAAGTTGCAATCAGTTTAAACCTGTGTGCTCTTGATTCTTTGACTTACACATACATGGATTTTAGATGGATTGTCCTTGATTTGAGGCAACCAATCTTCTTTTATTAGAACTAAAAGTTGAATTCTGAATATGCCTAGTTAGGACCAAACCGGCCCATCTTTAGCCCTCTTCCTCGGTCAAAGTTAGAAGATCTCGAGTCAAACCTCGACATTTGATTGTTAAAGCTGTAATATGGGGGGTCGTTTTAGGGCTTAAGGTATTTTAACAAACCTTGCTTTCACCAATAACTCCCTCATTGATACATTAAGTTTTAGCTTAATCGTTATTCTTATATTTCCCCTCAATCCTTCGATATACTTGTTCTTCACAAATGCATCAATCCTCTCGCATGCCAACCCTTTTAATGGTTAGTTTTACATGTTACCAATATTCATCAAGAATGAAATTTCCTTGATTCATTGGATATAAACGGAGCATGGTCTTCAATCTTACCCAAGTTGCAATCAGTTTAATCCAACGTATACTCTTGATTCTATGAACAATACTTATATGGATTTTAGATGGATTGTTCTTGATTTGAGATAGCCATTATTCGTTCATTTGAATTAAAAGTTGATTTTGAATATGTCTGTTTAGGACCACACCAGACCATCATTGGCCCTCTTCCCTGACCGAAGTTAGAAGATCACGAGTCAAACCTCGGCATTTGATTGTGAAGCTGTAATATGGGGCTATTTTTTAGTCCTTAAGGTAGTTTTAACAAACCTTGTTTTCACCAATAAGTCCCTCATCTATACATTAAGTCGTAGCTAAATCGGTATTCTTATATTCTCCCCCAATCCTTCGATATACTGGTTCTTCACAAAAGCATCAATCCTCACGCGTACCAACCATTTTAATGGTTAGTTTGAGATATTAAAAATGTTCATCCAAAATAAAATTTCCTTGATTCGTATTGCTTAGTAATAAGTGTTTTTAATGTGAATGTTTACTTCATTTATGCTATGGGTTGTTTGAGATTATGAAATTTTTGTATGATTAATTTTTAAGGAGGTTAGAGGTGCGCACAATTTTTTAGCTCTTTGACATGAAAATCCAAGAACATGGAGTTAAAACTTCTTGTTGGGTGAATGATGGTAAACTTGCAAGATGAGTATGTTACATATGCTCTTGATGCTTTAAACAACACTTACATGGATTTTGGATGGATTGTTCTTGATTTGAGGCAACCATTCTTCGTTTATTAGAACAAAAAGTTGAATTTGAATATGTCTAGTTAGGACCACACCAGCCCATTATTAACCCTCTTCCTTGGCTGAAGTTAGAAGATCTCGATTCAAACCTTAGCATTCGATTATTAATGCTCTAATACAAATAGAGCCTGATCTTCAATCCTACCCAAGTTGCAATAAGTTTAATCCAGCATATGCTCTTGATTCTTTGAACAACACGTACATGGATTTCAGATGGATTGTTCTTGAGTTCCATTATTCATTTATTAGAACTGAAAGTATAATTTGAATATGTTTAGGTTGGACAACAATAGCACATTATTGAACCTGTTCCTCAGCCAAAGTTATAAGGTCTGTTTCGGCCTTAAGGTACTTGCAACAAACCTTGATTGACCTAATAACTCCCTCATTGATACTTTAAGTTGTAGCTTAATTTGTATTTTTATATTCTCCCTCAGTCCTTCGATATACTAGTTCTTCTGCACAAATGCATAAATCATATCGCATACCGACCCTTCTAATGGTTAGTTTGAGATATTACCAATATTCATCAAGAATGAAATTTCCCTGCTTTATATTGCTTTAAAATGAGTGTTTTTCCATCGAGTAGGTGGTTTGGACTTGACACAAATGGAGCCCGATCCTCAATCTTATCCAAGTTGCAATCATTTTCATCCACCATATGTTCTTGATTCTTTGAACAACAGTTACATGGATTTCAGATAATTTTTGTTAATTTGAGGTAGCCATTCTTCATTCATAATAATTAAAATTTGGAAATAAATATGTCTAGGTAGGACCACAGCAGCTCATCATTGACCCTCTCCCTCGACCAAAGTTAAAACATCTCGAGTCAAATCTTGGGGGGGTTCTTTTTCGGCTTTAAGGTACTCTCAAAAAACCTTTCTTTCACCAATAACTCTCTCATTGATACATTAAGTTTTAACTTAATTGGTATTGTTAGATTCTCCCTCAGTCCTTTGATATACTGGTTTTCACAAATGCATCAATCCTTTCACATAGAAACACTTCTAATGGTTAGTTTGACATATTACTAATAGTTATCCAGAATGAAATTTCATTGATTCATATTGCTTAAGTATAAGTTTTTTCCATGAAGTAGGTGGTTTGGAGTGGATACAAATAGAGCCCGATCTTCAATCTTACAGAAGTTAAAATCAGTTTAATCCAGCGTATGCTCTTGGTTCTTTGAACATCACTTACATGGATTTCAGATGGATTGTTCTTGATTTGAGGCAGCCATTCTTCATTCATTATAACTAAAACTTGAATTTGAATATGTCTAGTTAGGCCACACTAGCCCATCATTAGCCCTTTCCTCGGCCGAAGGTAGAAGATCTCGAGTCAAACCTTGGTGTTTAATTATTAAAGTTGAAATATATGGGGGGGTAATTTTTGGTGTTAAGGTACTTTTAACAAACCTTGCTCTCACCAATAACTCCCTCATTGATACATTAAGTTGTAGCTTAATCGTTATTCTTAAAATCTCCCTCAGTCCTTCGATATAGTGGTTCTTTACAAATGCATCAATCATTTTGCATACCAACCCTTCTAATGGTAGGTTTGAGATATTACCCATATTAATCTGGAATGAAATCTCCTTTCTTCATATTGCTTAAGCATGAGTATTTTTCTATCAAGTAAGTGGGTTGGACTAGATACAAATGGATCCCGATGTTCAATCTTACCCAAGTTGCAATCAGTTTCATCCATCATATGCACTTGATTCTTTGAACAACAGTTACATGGATTTCAGATGATTGTTGTTATTTTATACTGCAACTATTTGTTCATTATAACTAAAAGTCGGATATGAATATGTCTAGTTAGGACCACAACAGCCCATCATTGACCCTCTTCCTCGGCCGAAGTTAGAATATTTTGAGTCAAACCTGGGGATTTAATTGTTAAATCTATAATATGGGGTGTCTTCTTTTTAGCCTCAAGGTACTTTCAAAACACATTTCTTTCATAAATAACTCCCTCATTGATACATTAAGTTGTAACTTTATCAGTATTCTTAGATTCTCCTTAAGTCCTTCGATATGTTGGTTCTTCACAAATGCATTAATCTTCTCGCATATCTACACTTCTAATGGTTAGTTTGAGATATCACCAATATTCATCCAGAATGAAAATTCCTTGCTTCATATTGCTTAATTATATGTGTTTTTCCATCAAGTAGGTGGTTTGGACTTGATACAAAGTGAGCCTGGTCTTCATTCTTGCCCAACTTGCAATCAGTTTCATCCAGCATGCGCTCTTGATTCTTTGAACAACACTTACATTGATTTCGGGTGGATTGTTGTTGATTTGAGACTGTTATTCTTTATTCCTTAGAACTAAAGTTGGATTTGAATATGTCCAGGTATGAGCACAATAGCAAATCATTAACCCTCTTCCTCGACCGAAGTTAGAAGATCTCGAGTCAAACCTTGGCATTTGATTGTTAAAGCTGTAATATGGGGGGTCTTTTTAGCCTCAAGGTCCTTGCAAAAAGCTTTTCTTTCACCCATAAATCCATCATTAATTCATTAATTTATAGTTTGATTGGTATTCTTATATTCTTTCCTAGTTCTTCGATATACTAGTTCTTCACAAATGCATTAATCCTCTCGAATACCAACCCTTCTAATGGCTAGCTTAGAATATTACAAATATTCATTCGGAATGAAATATCCTTGATTCATATTGCTTAAGAATGAGCGTTTTCCCATCAAGTAGGTGGTTTGGACTTGATACAAATGGAGCCCGGTCTTCAATCTTACCCAAGTTGCAATCAGTTTCATCCAGCATATGCTCTTGATTTTTTGAACAACAGTTACATAGATTTTGGTTGATTGTTATTAAATTTGAGGCATCTATTCCAAATTCATTATAACTAAAAGTTGGTTATTAATATGTCTAGGTTGGACCACAGTAGCCCTCATTGACACTCTTCCTCAGACGAAGTTGGAATATCTCGAGTCAAACCTCGGCATTTGATTGTTGAAGATGTAAAATGGAGAGAGTGGTTATTTTCAGTCCTTAAGGTACTGCGAACAAACCTTTCTTTCACCAATAACTCCCACATTAATGCATTAAGTAGTAGTTTAAACGGTATTCTTAAAATCTCCCTCAGTCCTTCGATATAGTGGTGCTTCACAAAATCATCAATCATCTTGCGTACCAGCCCTTCTAATGATTAGTTTGAAATATTACCAATATTCATCCGAATACAATTTCATTGCTTCATCTTGCTTAAGCATGAGTATTTTTCCATCAAGTAGGTGGTTTGGACTTGATACAAATGGATCCCGATCTTCAATCTTACCCAAGTTGCAATCAGTTTCATCCAAAATATGCTCTTGATTCTTTAAACAACAGTTACATTGATTTTGGATGATTTTTGTTGATTTGAGCCAGCGATTCTTCATTCATTATAACTAAAAGTCAGATATGAATATGTCTAGGTACGACCACAGTAGTCCATCACTGACCCTCTTCCTAGGCTGAAGTTAGAAGATTATGAGTCAAAACTTGGCATTTGATTGTTACATCTGTAATATGGGGGCTTTTTGGCCTTAAGCTACTTTCAAAAAACATTTCTTTTACCAATAACTCCCTCATTGATACATTAATTTTTAACTTAATCGATATTCTTAGATTCTCCCTCGGTCCTTAGATATACAGGTTTTTCACAAATGCATCAATCCTCTTGCATACCAACCCTTCCAATGGTTAGTTTGAGATATTACCAATTTTAATCCAGAATGCATATTCTTTGCTTCATATTGCTTAAGTATGAGCGCTTTCCCATCAATTAGGTTGTTTGGACTTGATACAAATGGAGCTCGGTCTTCAATCTTACCCAAGTTGAAATCAGTTTCATCTAGCATATGCTCTTGATTCTTTAAACAACACTTACATTGATTTCGGGTGGATTTTTTTTGATTTGAGGCAGTCATTCTTTGTTCAATATAACTAAAACTTGGATTTGAATATGCCTAGGTAGGACCACAGAAACCAATTATTAACCCTCTTCCTCGACCGAAGTTAGAAGATCTCGAGTCAAACCTTAGCATTTGATTGTTAAAGCTGTAATATGAGGGGTCCTTTTTGGGCTTAAGGTATTTTCAATAAACCTTACTTTCACAAATAACTACCTCATTAATACATTAATTTTTAGCTTAATCGGCATTCTTATATTCTCCCCCAGTCATTCGATATATTGGTTCTTCTCGAATGCATTAATCCTTTTGCATACCAACCTTTCTAATGGTTAGTATGAGATATTACAAATATTTATCCTGGATGAAATTTCCTTGATTAATATTACTTAAGCATGAGTGTTTTTCCATCAGGTAAGTGGTTTAGACTTGATACAAATGGAGGCTGGTATTCAATCTTACCCGAGTTGCAATTAGTTTCATCCAGCATATGCTCTTGATTATTTGAACAATGGTTAAATGGATATCAGATCATTTTTTATTTGAGGAAGCAATTCTTCATTCATTATAACTAAAAGTCGGATATGAATATATCTAGGTAGGACAACAGCAACCCATCATTGACCGTCCTCTTCGGCCAAAGTTTGAAGATTTTTAGTCAACCTCGGTATTTGATTGATAAAGCTGTAACATGGGGGATCTTTTTTAGCCTTAAAGTACTTTCAATAACCCATGCTTTCACCAATTACTTCCTCATTGATACATGAAGTTGTAGCTTAATCGGTATTTTTAGATTCTCCCCCAGTCCTTCGATTTACTAGTTCTTTACAAATGCATCAATCTTCTCGCATACCAACCCTTCTAATGGTTAGTTTGAGATATATAATCAATATTCATCCGGAATGGAAATTCACTACTTCGTATTACTCAAGTACGAGTGTTTTTCCATCGGTGCCCATTCTTCAATCTTACCCAAGTTTCAAACAGGTTCATGTAGCATATGCTCTTGAATGTTTGAAAAACACTTACATAGATTTCGAATGGATTGTTCTAGATTTGTGACAACCATTCTTTGTTCAATAAAAGTAAAAGTCAAATTATAACTTGTCTAGTTAGGACCACACCAGCCAATCATTGGCCCTCTTCCTCGGCTGAGGTTAGAAGATTTCAAGTCAAACCTTGACATTTTATTGTTAAGGTTGTTTTATTGGGGAGAGGGGTCTTTTTAGTCATTAAGGTACTTTTGGCATTGCTTGCTTTTCCCAATAACTCCCTCATTGATACATTACGTTGTACCTTAAATGTTATTCTTAGAATCTCCCTCAGTCGTTTGAATATTGGTTCTTAAAAAATGCATCAATCTACTCACATACCAACCCTTTTAATGGTTTATTTGAGATATTATCAATATTCACCAAGAATGAAATTTCTGTGATTCATATTTCTTAATCATAAGTGTTTTCCATAAAGTAGGTGGTTTGTACTAGATACAAATGGAACACAGTCTTCAATCTTACCCAAGTTGCAATAAATTTAATCTTGCGTATGCTATTGATTCTTTGAAAAACACTCACATGGATTTTGGATGGATTGTACTTGATTTAAGGAAGCCATTTTTTGTTCATTTGAACTAAAAGTTTAATTTGAATATATATAGTTAGGCCACACCAGCCCATAATTGGCCCTCTTCCTTGGCCGAAGCTAGAAGATCTCGATTCAACCTCTACATTTGATTGTTAAAGCAGTAATATGGGGGGTTATTTTAGTCCTTAAGGTACTTTTAACAAACCTTGTTTTCACTAATAACTCCCTTATTGATACATTAAGTTGTAGCTTAATCGATATTCTTAAAATATCCCTCAATCCTTCGATATACTTATTCTTCACAAATTCATCAATCCTCTTGCATACCAACCCTTCTAATGGTTAGTTTGAGATATTACAATTATTAGTATGGAATGCAATTTCCTCGCTTCATATTGTTTAAGCATGAGTGTTTTCCCATCAACTAGGTGGTTTGGACTTAATACAAATGGATCCCGATCTTCAATCTTACGCAAGTTGCAATCAGTTTCATCCAGCATATGCTCTTGATTTTTTGAACAACAGTTACATGGATTTCGGATGATTGTTGTTGATTTGAGACAACCATTGTTTGTTCATTATAACTAAAATTTAGATATGAATATGTATAGGTAGGGCCACAGCAACCCATAATTTGATCGTTAAAAATGTAATATGGGGGTTCTTTTTCAGTCAAAATGTGCTTTTCAAAAACCTTGATTTCACCAATAACTCCCTCATTTATACATTAAGTTTAAACTTAGTCGATATTCTTAGATTCTCCCTCAGCCCTTCGATATACTGGTTCTTCACAAAAGCATCAATCTTCTTGCATACAAACACTTCTAATGATTAGTTTGAGATATTACCAATATTCATCCAGAATGAAAATTCCTTGATTCATACTGCTTAAGTATAAGGGTTTTCCATCAAGTAGGTGGTTTTCACTTGATACAAATGGAGCCTGGTCTTCAATCTCGCCCAAGTTGCAATCAGTTTCATCGAGCATATGCTCTTGATTTTTTGAACAACATTTGCATTGATTTAGAGTGGATTGTTGTTGATTTGAGGCAGTCATTTTTCATCCATTAGAACTAAAAGTTGGATTCGAATATGCCTAGGTAGAACCACAACAGCCAATCATTAACCCTCTTCCTCGGTCGAAGTTAGAAGTTCTCGAGTCAAATCTTGTCATTTCAATGATAAATTTGTAATGTGGGGTCTTTTTAAGACTTAAGAAACTTGCAACAAACTTTCCTTTCACCAATAACTCCCTCAATTATATACTAAGTTTTAGCTTAATCAGTATTCTTATATTCTCCCCAGGCATTCGATACTAGTTCTTCACAAATGCATCAATTCTCCTGCATACCTACCCTTCTAATGGTTGGTTTGAGATATTACAAATATTAATCCAGAATGAAATTTCCTTGCTTCATATTGCTTAAGCATGAGTATTTTTCCATCAAGTATGTGGTTTGGACTTGATAAAAATGGATCCCGATCTTCAATCTTGCGCAAGTTGCGATCAGTTTCATCCATCATATGTTCTTGATTCTTTGAACAACAGTTACATGGATTTTAGATGATTGTTGTTGATTTGAGACAACTATTCTTCATTCATTATACTTAAAGGTCGGATATGAGTATGTTGAGGTAGGACCACAGCAGCTGATGTGCTCAATTTATATCCCATTTTTGACACATTTGAAATATAATTTTGTAATATATTAGGTACTTAATTGTAGGGAAAGCTACATTTTATCAATTAGGGGGTTAGGATGAATTCATATGTTTTATATCCTA